>APFE031131827.1:3295-42596 GCA_000404065.3 Pinus taeda
TAGTAAGAAAAAACTAACAAAATGAATGTGGCTTACCCAAATTAATTTTCTGTGGTTGAAACTACCCGGAAATGCCAGAAAAGAGAAGAGAAATATGGCTGTAGCTGAGCCAAATCTTCTGCTACAGAAATCTCCTGCTGAAATCTCCTCTTGCTGCTGAAATCTCTTTCTCCCGCTGCTGAAATCTACTTTGCTCACTGCTCAAAACACCAGCTACTGAAACAACTGTCAATCTCCAAGAGAAACTCCTTGCTGAATAGTGTGATGAGAGAATGAGAGACACTGCTCTTTTATAACTTTAGAAATGGTTTCTAGAACAGCTTAGAAACCCTAAAAAAATTTAAAAACTAATTAGAAAAAAAAAAATATTTAAAAAACAAGTCATTTTTTTGGGGAAACGGGGCCCGTACGGGCACATTTCCATTTCGGGAAACGTGCCCGTATGGCCGGAAATGCGTTTCCAGGCCGTACGGTACGCCGAAACGCGTTTCCGTTTCGTTTCCGGGCAGAAACACCCTCTCTACCTGCGTTTCCTGCAACTTAGTTATATTATCTCAATTTTACTGATGATTATTCTCGCAAGACTTGGATATACTTCTTGAAAATGTTGTCGCATAGATTGTCATGATAACGCTCAGACTGGGGGCTGTCACCCTGATCCCCGATTTCTCCATTTAAGCCGTCTCTCGCGGCCAAGGGGGGTAGAACCTATGGGATGAATGAAGACCAACTGTGGACCAGTTGGGTTGGGAGACAGAACAAGGCGATTTAGCACTTGATTGATTTTGGGAATTAATGTACCAGTGCCTTATGGAGCTAATGATTAAACGATTGTTTATCGAAAGCTGCAGAAATATGAACTATATAATTCCATGATTAACAATCATTCATAAACAAAATATAAGATATTCAAAAAATGCACAACGCCTTAAACGATAATCTAGCAATTAAATTTCTAAAGAATAAATGCTTTAAACAACCACAAAACTTAAATGCTGACCAGATTTCAAATAGTTAATCTCCATATCTAAACATTTTAAGCACATTTAACTTTACCACAACAGAGAAGAGACTTTAGAAAAAGAATTTCCAAATTTTAATTAGCCTTTTTCAAAATGATTGATTTTTTATATTTTTTTAATAAAATTTTAAATCTAAAAATTAAACAAAACTAAAATCCTAAATAAAATCAAATCTAAACTAAAGTCTTAAAAAAAATAATAAAAGGAAATTTTTTTAACCTTTCATTGATTTTTTTTTTTTTGATATTAATCAGAATTTAAAAAATTAACTAAACTTTATCTTAAAAAAAAAATGAAACCAAAAAATTAAAAAGCTAAAAATTTTTATGATTTTTTAACATATTTTTATTATTTATTTATTTATTTTTTAAACTTGAAATTTAAATAAAACAAAATAAAATTAAGCTATAACTAAAAAACTATAAGCTAAATTAAATCCTGATCTAATATATGCAAAAAAGGTGAAATTTATTAAATCTAGAATCTAAATAAATAAATTCTAAACAAATCAAACGCATAATGCTTAACACATTAAAACCCAACGTAAACTAAGAATGACTTAAACTAAACAAATAAAATGATACAAATAAAAACAAAAATTCCAAGGTTCTGAAAAACTTGTGTTAACCTACCCAATCGAACCTTTTGTTTTTGCTGTTGCTTTTTTGTTTTTTGTTTTTTTAGTGTGTGCAGGTCTGGATACTCAACGGCAGAAAGCGGAGCAGGTGAAGCAGGAGAAGGGAGCTGACGCGGAGGAAGAAATCCAGACGCAAGTTCGATGGGAGGCTAGAGTAATGCGTGCAGGGATTAGAATGAGGATGCGGGCAGCGTAGGCAATGGCAGCGGATGAGGAAATGATTTTGCGTGAAGGCAGTGGCAGCGTGAGGAGAGGTATTAGCGAGCGGGTGAGGGACTTCGGCAACAATACGTGGGCAGGCAACGGATGAGCAAGGAGCTGAATGCCTTGTACAGGAGCAGAGACGACAACGTTTAGCGATGGTGGAGGCTTCAGTTTTTGCTAGATAGCTGGGCAATGTGAGGAAGAAGATACGTGCGGATTTGACAGGGATCAACAACGGATTGAGGGCAGCGTGTTGATGAGGGAAACAATGGAAGCAATGTGGAAGAATGACCAGCTCGACGGTGGAAATGAGAAATTATGCCGAGGAGAGCAGCATCATGAGAAAAGAGTTGAAGCTGCGGATAGAGATAAGGATTTACTGGATGCCGACAGCAAAATATGAGCGGATGTACGATCTGACAGTGAAAATTGCGTGGAGAGACAGAGGGAATGTACAATGATGGAAAAACGCTAAAGCTGCCGGAGGGGAATGATAGCTGCTGCATGGAGGATGAGCACTGATTGGCTTTGTACAGTAGTGTAGATAGAATGGAGCTGATTGCCACATGATAGCACGCTGAGTGGAAGGATTGGCAAAGGTCCAAGGTGCGGATTTGGTTTGCAGGTCCGTGGGGCTGTGTAATTTTACACAACATAAAAAAAAATCGATTTTTTTTAGTAAAATGAAACCTTGAGCAGCAGACAGCTCTAATAAACCCTCAAATTTCCTCAAAAGATTTGAGAATTCGTTAAAGATTATCCCTGCTAGAAACCTTGAAAAACTTTTAAAGTCTATGCCTGCGGCTTGCAATGGCAAAAACAGAAAACCCAGAAGTAAAATGTGCCAAAAAAAAACAAAACTGAAAACCCTAAAACCAGCGAAAAATTTACAATATTTACAGATTTTCGACTCTTTAGACAGCCATATTTGTCAATAATCCACAGTAATATTTTCAGAATTCTAAATTTAATGTGAAATACTTTAAAAAACCCTGCATGCATTCATACAATTTTTTTCAGATGATAAGTCCGGGATTAAAACTAGCTGGGCTCTTTTAGAAAATGCAATCCGGGAGTTGGCTGGTTCAGTCAAGAACTTCCCTTAACGCCCGGTAAACTCAAAACTAAGATTTCCTGCACAGCTTAAAATCAACCATTAACATAGAGGGAGAAAACAATAGTGAAATCCAGATCAAATGGAGATACCTGCCATTATATTTCAGAATCTAAACTATCATTCAAACCCCAAAGATCAGACAAGATACCTGTGCTTGAATCAATCTTCGTCAAGCTATTATCAATCACTGAAAATAAAATTATGCAAAAAAATAAAAGATCTTACAGCATTTTCAGAAGAGTAACACCAGCAAGATTTTAACCCCAAAGTCTTTCTTTATTGCACAAAAGATGACTACAAGAGAGCTTTCGTTAGCACCAGACTCTAAGATCCAATCTGATCTCAAATGACCCCTAACACTCTATTTAAAGGAAAAATTCCCAATGGCTAGTTTGAGTGATCCATGTCAAAATGATCTCGACCGTCAATGAGGATCAAAGTCCCTTTTAATCTCATCCGTCGAATTTTTAAATGCATTTTAGTATATTAAAAAATTAAAATTCTGCATTTATTTACTGAAAAATTTGACTTATTATTATTTTATTTATTTTTAAGTTTTTTATTTATTTAATTATTATTTTTTTAATTTTTTTATTATTATTTTTTTAATTTTATTATTATTATTATTATTTTTTTTTTGAATCCTCGAACTTAGCCTTTGGAAAAATCACCTAAGACCAAGGACTTAGGACTTATGAGGGGATTAAAACATTTTCTAACCCTCAAGACACTTTACATCATGACTTCTACAATTTTACATTTCAAGGGGGAAAACCCATTTGACATAGGCCCTCATAGACCACGACAAATATAATCTAGCAGATCAACGCACTAGGATTCCCCTAAGATTCTAATGACAAAATTCATTCTAGCTTTGGGATTAGGCTGAAGGAAAACTCTGCCGATCATGGATTGGTGAAACAAAAAACCTTCTAGAACATAGATTATCACTAGAAAATTAGGTCCACCTAGGCAATTTACATACATGACTCAGATCTGCTAAGATTATTTACAATATACACATGCAGATTGGGTTTACAAAACAATATGATCGGTCTGATGATGATAGGCACGGACACGTCGCTCAAGCGCCATCACTTTTGCTAAGAAAAGGGGGTATACTGCTATGGGTAGTTGACACGTAGTGGTCAACATCTGGCTCTACTTGGGGACAAGTTGCTGCACTATAGGAACGTGAGAATCCAGAATCTACATCCATGCAACACACAACAAAATATAAGTAGCATCTGACCAAAAATCATCATATAACATTAAGCATAGGAAAGATATAAGCTCTTCATTTATTAACTAAATACTAAATATAATCCTAAAATAGATATGAAAATGCTGAAAAAACAAGGAGTAGGGTTAGAAATACAGAGGATGCCCCATGGCATCAGATGTGTTCAATATAGTGTATGCTGAGCATTTGCCTACTTTCAGGCAAATTTGTCGGCTGCTTGTCGGATGTGCCATGTCCAATTCTGCAGATGGTAGGACTTTTTCCTATCCGAAAATCAAGCTGTTCGCAGCCGTCTGATGCATCAAATCTTCTTTTCATTTTCTTTCTGGCAGGCTGTATTACTGATGACGTGGAACTTTTTGCTTCAAAGCTCTTAGATGAAGTATGTAAGATATGTGTGACATGTCTTTCTTCATTCTGCATCTGCCTTGCCAAGGATGATGGATCAATCTCACAGGTGCCATGAGTTATAACTTGATCTTCTATGACTGGTGGATTAACCATGTCACCTTCAATTATCCACTTTTCAATGGAACAAAGGACCTCATAATATGATGGAGCTTGCTGTAACAGATAAGGAGGCTCCTGATCTATTGACGTTCCTTGGTTTCTTTCATATTTTGACCATTGTTGAAATTTTTGAACCTAAATTTTGATGGCATCTATCTGACTAGAGTGTTCAACCTTTATAGCACTGATTTCCCTGGCATGGTCTTCTTCCATGGTCAATAACTTTTTTTGAAGACATATCTGATTAGCTTCCATATCTTTTATTACTTTATCGTCTTTTTCCTTTATGGTCATCAAGCAATGCTGCATAGAGTTTATCTCTTCCTTATGATTTGCTTGCATGGTGGCTAACAGATTATTATGATCGAACGTCATGATAGTCATTTCTTCATCCATAGTTAATAACTTGTTTTGCATAGAATTAATTTCCCTATCATGATTAGCTTTCATGGTTGTCATATTTTCCTCTAAGCTTGATAACTTGCTTTGCATAAAACTAATTTCTGTGTCATGATAAATCTTCATGGCCTCAATTTCCTTAGCATGTTGATTTTGCATGATCTCCATCTCCCTATTATGTTTTTCCAGGTGGGTGCATAAAGTTTTCACATCATTGGCGTAATTAGTTTGATTTATCTCCATATTTTTTACCAGCAACATTAGTTCTTGTATAATTTGCTTTTGATTTTCCTTTTCATTGTCATTTTTCCCTGCTTTTCCACTATCATGGATTTGATCTGCAATGGTACAGGTGGATGGCACATTCTAATATGAAGAATTGTCTTGGAATCTTTCACCAACAGCTGAACCTTTCATAAGATTACTTTCATTCTGCTGCACAATTTTAGGGGCACAAGGCGAGCTATCTGGATTACCATATTTATCTTTAAAAGCATTGACAATGTCTTGTAAAGAAGTGAGAGAATCCTTAGGACAATTGTTAAACCAATTCAAAGCATCACCCTCTAAAGAAAGGACAAAAAGACGCATTTTGACATCTTCATGATTATACTGAGGGGGTCTACAATATATGATCATTATACGAGTAAACAAGCCTAGATGTCTTTTAACAATGACTAAATCACCACTTGAGAACAAAGGTAATCTAGAAATAGCCACTTTCGGAATATCATGGAGATCATTAGTAAAATGACAAGGTTTAAACGAATAATCCATGATGAATAAAAAGGGACCAAATGGATGATAGAAAGAGATATTTGCTCAAGAAAATCAAGAGATGAAAGAAGTGGAGTCGCCACTTGAACAATGAATTTAATTCTAGGATCCAAAAAGTAACAAACAAACTGATATGAGATAGGCTTCTTTGTCTGGGAAAAATAAATGAAAAGAAATGGAGTTGCCACCTAGACAAGAAATGAATCGAAGAGTAGGCACTGATATGACGAAAGATAAGATCCAAATGATGCCAAAAAATATTAAATCTGCCAGCTCAAATGAGAGATGAGAAAAATGAAAGAATGATGAGAAATGAAAAGATGAATGTCGTTGAAATGCTAGGGACAGAAAAACTCTATCCCCGGCAACGGCGGCAAAAAATTTTGTCGCACAGATTGTCACGATAACGCTTAGACTGGGGGCTATCACCCTGATCCCCGATCTCTCCATTTAAGCCGTCTCCCGTGGCCAAGGGGGTTAAGACCCTATGGGATGAATGAAGACCAACTGTGGACTAGTTGGGTTGGAAGATAAAACAAAACGATTTAACACTTGATTGATTTTGGGAATTAATGTACCAGTGCCTTATGGAGCTAATGATTAAATGATTGTTTATCGAAAGCTGCAAAATTATGAACTTTATAATTCCATGATTAACAATCATTTATAAGCAAAATATGAGATATTCAACAAATGCACAACGCCTTAAGCGATAATCTAGCAATTAAATTTCTAAAGAATAAATGCTTTAAACAACTACAAAACTTAAATGCTGACCAGATTTCATATAGTTAATCTCCATATATAAACATTTTAAGCACATTTAACTTCACCACAACAGAGAAGAGACTTTAGAAAATGAATTTCCAAATTTTAACCTTTTTCAAAAATTTTTATTTTTTATATTTTTTTAATAAAATTTTAAATCTAAAAATTAAACAAAATTAAAACCTAAATAAATCGAATCTAAAGTAAAGTCTTAAAAAAATAATAAAAGAAATTTTTTAAACCTTTATGAATTTTTTTTTGTTTTGTTGATATATCAAAATTTAACTAAACTTTATCTTAAAAAAAATGAAACCAAAAAATTAAAGCTAAAACTTTTTATGATTTTTAACATTTTTATTTATTTATTTTTTTAAATTTGAAATTTAAATAAAACAAAATAAAATTAAACTATAACTAAAAAACTATAAGCTAAATTAAATCCTGATCTAATATATGCAAAAAAGGTGAAATTTATTAAATCTAGAATCTAAATAAATAAATTCTAAACAAAATCAAATGCATAATGCTTAACACATTAAAACCCAACGTAAACTAAGAATGACTTAAACTAAACAAATAAAATAATACAAATAAAAAAAAAAAATCCAAGGTTCTGAAAAAACTTACGTTAACCTACCCAATCGAACCTTTTGTTTTTGTTGTTGCTTTTTTGTGTTTTAGTGTGTGCACGTCTGGATACTTAACGGCAGAAAGCGGAGCAGGTGAAGTAGGAGAAGGGAGCCGACGCAGAGGAAAAAAACCAGACGCAAGTTCGATGGGAGGCTAGAGTAATGCGTGCAGGGATCAGAATGAGGATGCGGACAGTGTAGGCAATGGCAGCGGATGAGGAAATGATTTTGCATGAAGGCAGTGGTAGCGTGAGGAGAGGTATCAGTGAGTGGGTAATGGACTTCAGCAACAATACGTGGGCAGGCAGCGGATGAGCAAGGAGCTGAATGCCTCGTACAGGAGCAGAGAAGACACCGTTTAACAATGGTGGAGGCTTTAGTTTTTGCTAGATAGCTGGGCAATGTGAGGAAGAAGATACGTGCGAATTTGGTAGGGATCAATAGTGGATTGAGGGCAGCGTGCTGATGAGGGAAACAATGGAAGCAACGTGGAAGAATGGCTAGCTTGACAGTGGAAATAAGAAATTATGCCGAGGAGAGCAGCAGCATGAGAAAAGAGTTGAAGCTGCGGATGGAGATAAGGATTTATTGGATGCCAGCAACAAAATAAGAGTGGATGTATGATTTGACATTGAAAATTGCGTGGAGAGACAGAGGGAATGTACAATGATGGAAAAATGCTGAAGCTGCTGGAGGGGAATGACAGCTGTTGTGTGGAGGATGAGGATTGATTGGCTTTGTACAACAACGTAGATAGAATGGAGCTGATTGCCACAGGATAGCATGCTGAGTGAAAGGATTGGCAGAGGTCCAAGGTGCAGATTTGGTTTGCAGATCCGTGGGGCTGTGTGATTTTACACAGCATAAAAAAAAATCGAAATTTTTTAGTAAAATGAAACCCTGAGCAGTGGACAACTCTGATAAACCCTCAAATTTCCTCAAAAGATTTGAGAATCCATTAAAGATTATCCCTGCTAGAAACCCTAAAAAACTTTTAAAGTCTATGCCTGCAGCTTGCAATGGCAAAAACAGAAAACCCAGAAGTAAAATGTGCCCAAAAAAAACAAAACTGAAAACCCTAAAACTAGCTAAAAATTTACAATATTTATAGATTTTCGACTCTTTAAACAACCATATTTGTCAATAATCCACAGTAATATTTTCAGAATTCTAAATTTAATGTGAAATACTTCAGAAAACCCTGCATGCATTCATAAAAGAAATTTCAGATGATAAGCCCGTGATTAAAACTAGCTGGTTCAGCCGAGAATTTCCCCTAATGTCTAGTAAACTCAAAACTAAGATTTCCCGCACAACTTAAAATCAACCATTAACATAGAGGGAGAAAACAATTGTGAAATCCAGATCAAATGGAGATACCTGCCATTATTTCGGAATCTAAACTATCATTCAAACGCCAAAGATCAGACAAGATACCTGTGCCTGAATCAATCTTCATCAAGATATTATCAATGACTCAAAATAAAATTATGCAGAAAAATAAAAGATCTTACAACATTTTCAGAAGAGTAACACCAACAAGATTTTTACCCCCAAAGTCTTTCTTTATTGCACAAAAAATGACTACAAGAGAGCTTTCTTTAGCACCAGACTCTAAGATCCAATCTGATCTCAAATGACCCCTAACACCCTATTTAAAGGAGAAATTCCCAACGGCTAGTTCAAGTGATCCATGTCAAAATGATCTCGACCGTCGATGAGGATTAAAATCCCTTTTAATCTCATCCGTCGAATTTTTAAATGCATTTTAATATATTAAAAAATTAAAATTCTGCATTTATTTACTGAAAAATTTGACTTATTATTATTTTATTATATTTTATTATTTATTTTTAATTTTAATTTTATTTAATTTATTTTATTATTATTTTATTATTTTTGGATCCTCGAACTTAGCCTTTGGAAAAATCACCTAGGACCTAAGACTTAGGACTTATGAGGGGATTAAAAGATTTTCTAACCCTCAAGACACTTTACATCATGACTTTTAGAATTTTACATCTCAAGGGGGAAAACCCATTTGACATAGACCCTCATAGACCACGACCAATGTAATCTAGCAGATCAATGCACTAGGATTCCCCCAAGATTCTAATGACAAAATTCATTCCGAATTTGGGGTTAGGCTGAAGGAAAACTCTGCCAATCATGGATTGGTGAGACAAAAAACCTTCCAGAATGTAGATTATCACTAGAAAATTAGGTCCACCTAGGCAATTTACATACATGACTCAAATCTACTAAAATTATTTACAATTTACACATGCAGACTGGGTTTACAAAACAATATGATTGGGTTGATGATGACAGACACGGACACGTCGCTCAAGCGCTATCCCTTTTGCGAAGAAAAGGGAGTGTACTGCTATGGGTAGTTGCAACGTAGTGGTTAACAGGTTCACTCAGACATATCTGGTATGATCTCTGTGAACTCTTTGGGAAGATATTTATATTATCTCACTTTTTCAGATGATTATTCTCGCAAGACTTGGATATACTTCTTGAAAAAGTAGGATGAAGTGTTCTCCTAGTTTTGTTACTTGAAAGCCTTGATCGAGAATCAAATTGAGAAGAGGATCAAGATCTTAAGGACTGATAATGGGACTGAGTATGAATCCAATGAGTTCCATGAATTTTGCAAGGAAGCTGGCTTTAAGAGGGAGACCACAACACCATACACCCCTGAGCAGAATGGTGTGGCGGAAAGGAATAACTGTACGATTTTGGAAGCTATTCGTTCCATGCTCCATGATCAAAGGCTTCTAAAGTTTCTATGGGTGAAGCTATGAATACCGTCGTATATGTTCAAAACCGATGCCCTCATCAAGCATTGGATTCCAAGACTCCCGAAGAGATGTTCATTGGTTAGAAACCTGATGACTCTCATTTTAGAATTCTTGGAAATCCTGTATATTTTCATGTGCTGAAAGAGAAGAAACAAATTGGGTGCATCTGGCAAGAAGGGAATCTTTGTGGGCTATAGCGAAACTTCTAAGGGCTATAGAGTCTATGTGGCTGGTCAAAGGGAAGTCGAGATAAGTCATGATGTCACCTTTGACGAAGATATGGCTCTTAGCAAGGTTGACAATCTTCCTATTCTGAGAAAAGACAAAGAAGCTGACACCAAGAAGCCGGATGAGAAGGAAGATGAGATGATGCCCAATGTGGAAGAACTTATGGATCCTATTGATCCCCCTCCGCAAGAGCCTTCCTCTTCTAGGAAGAGGCCCTCATGGCTTAGGGGGACACTTGATGATGTCGAAGGACATATTGCACCCAGAGGGACTTTCTGTGAAAGTAAGAAGTTGACCTAGTATCAGGGATACTTGACCGTTATGAGCACCATTATTCAAAATGAGCCTTCATCGTTCGAACTTCGAAGAAGCCACGAAGCATCAAGTATGGAAGGATGCTATGAATGAGGAATACGAGTCCATCATGAAGAACAATGTCTGGGATGTGGTCCCCAGACCCCAAGACAAAACCACTGTCACCTCGAAGTGGCTTTACAAAATAAAGCATGGAGCTGATGAGAGTGTTGAAAAGTATAAGGGTCACTTTGTCGCTCGTGGCTTCTCTCAAAAAGAAGGTATAGATTATGACGAGATATTTGCACCTGTCACCCGATACACCACCATCTGCTCGATCATAGCCCTTGCTACTTCGCAAGGATGGAACCTACATCAGATGGATGTCAAGACCGCGTTTTTGCATGGTTCGATTAAAGAGGAAGACTATGTGGGACAACTCGAGGGGCTTGAGATTTATAATCGAGAATCTCACGTATGCAAGTTGAAGAAAGCCCTCTATGGGCTGAAGCAAGTACCCTGAGCTTGGTATGAGAGGATCGATAGCTACTTGATGAAGTTGGGATTCACTAGGAGTGAAGCCGATCCAAACCTTTACTTTAAGGTTGACGATGATAAGCCTCTCATACTGGTGTTGTATGTTGACGACCTCTTTCTGACAGGTGCAGACCCTCTCATTCACAAATGTAAGAGGGAGTTGGCTTCCGAATTTGAGATGAAGGACCTAGGATTGATGCACTGTTTCCTAGGGCTGGAAGTCTGGCAGAAGCCAGGAGATATTTTCCTATCTCAAGGAAAATACGTGGTGAAGATATTGGAGAGATTCGGTATGGTGGACTGCAAGCCTGTGACTACCCTAATGAAGCTTAACTTCAAGAAGTTATGCGGTAGTGCTGTCGGACCTGCTTTGTGAAATGCTATTGAGTATCGTCAACTCATAGGAGCATTAATGTTCTTGCTGAACTCCTGTCTGAATATATGTCTTGCAGTCAACACGCTGAGCCAGTATATGGTTGAGCCTCATCACTCACATTGGATTGGTGCCAAGAATCTTCTGAGATATCTTCGCGGCACAATCACTCATGGGTTGAGATACATTGTCGGAGATGTGAGGCTACATGGATATTCCAATGCAGATTGGGCAGGCAGTGTGGTGGACCAAAGGAGCACTTCTGGGTGTTGTTTCTCTTTGGGTTTTGCCTCGATCTCTTGGATGAGCAGGAAGTAGAAGTCGGTGGCTTTGAGCACCGCTGAGACAGAGTACATTGCTGCAAGTATGGCCTCCTGTGAGGCTGTCTGGTTGAGGAAGTTCTTCCGTGAGCTGTTTGGACATACATTGGTACTACTGCAATCCTTTGCGACAACCAGAGTGGGATTCATTTATCCGAGAATCCTATATTTCATGATCGCTCCAAGCACATCGATATCAGGTACCACTTTATCTGACAGATGGTACAACGAGGAGCAATAAGGCTCCATCATATCCGTATAGATGAGAAGATCATCGACATTCTGATGAAGCCCCTAGGAAAGGTCAAATTCTTTACGTTCCGAGAGCGACTAGGAGTCGTTGAGATACCCTCTTATGAGGGTTCTGTATGATGCATACATTGAGCTCTGGGAGCTCCAGGGGCTTGGGGTACTTCTTGGAGTGACGAGCGAACATAGGGCGACTCACCCTCCCCTAGTGGTGTGTTGTGTACAGGGTGAATGATTCAGCCTTCCCCTGTGATACCATTTGGCGACTTGTAGGTAGTATGAGTGGTTCATCCTTCTCTTGTCGAGGCATCCTACCCATGCAGTCTGGGACTCATGGGAAGTCCCTCTCATTTGGCCAATGAGTAGGGAAATTAAGATAGGGACCATAGTAGTACCGATGGACGCATTGCGTATCTACTGTACTCTCTATGCTAGGATGACATTGATTTGGGATCAATTGGAATTGACTTCGGGTTAGTGAGAGTGATATAACTCAGTCTCTTTTGGAACTGATCTGGGATTAATAAGAGTGGTGTGACACACTCTCTAGGACTGACTTCGGGTCAGTAAGAGCGCTATTGAGAACTCTCTTTTATCTGGGACTGACTTTGGGTCAGTAGAGGATGGTATGATACATCCTCGATCATTTCTTCTTCATAATTCCTTAGAGCCGAGCAGTGTAGGGCAGTGCATTTGATGGCAGAGATAGTACTGACAGACAGATGGATTAGCAGATGGAGTTCTCCTTAGTTGAGAGGGATTGTTAAAATTGGAAACTAGGACCAAACTTCATGTGTGTCATCTTATTTATGGCAGCTGATATTTTTCTTGGATTCCTCTCATCGAGAGGTGTATGATTGATTTAACGATCATCCGATTCCGACATGTATTCATGGAGATATGAATCTATTTGTATTTCTTAACAATTTGTCAAGGTAAGCCAACAAGATAAAGTGTGCGGCACACCCCCAACTTGTCCTCCACATTTCATATAAAAGGAGGAGACCTTGTGGCATTATTCCATTCATCTCACCACAGATCGTCTCTCTCTCCTACACATTAGAAGAGTCTCTCTCTCACACATGTGGCTAAAGAAGGAGGACGCAGATCAAGTTCAGGATAGCATTGACTTAGGGCTGAACATGAAGGACGCAGATTTGCTTTATGCATACGTTGACCAACATAGTGGAAGGTTTGACTGCATTTTTGGGTTGGGAAACCTCTCCTAGGCTATCTGCATTGCTGGGCAGCCAAACACTGGCCTGTTTGACCATAGATTTGATTAGCATTGACTGGTTAGGGCTGACCACAGGGCTGCAGTGCGTTGACTGTTGTTTGACCACATTTTGTGGACTTTTTTGGGTTGCTTACTATTGTTGCTGGAGGCTGAGTTCTCCTAGGTTGACTTGAGGTCAAATTGGAGTTGTTTTGACTAGATTTGACTTTGCTGGTTGCTGTTGTATTACTGCCGATATAAAATCATAGATTTGTGAAATTGTACTATCTCTCTCTTTGCTGAATTATTGAAGAATATAGAAGAATTGATCAAAGGGTTTCCCCGCATTGGGGTTTGTCCCTGGCTAGCCGCCACACCTTGTGTCTCTTGTCTTGGCTTGTCTTCGTTGATTTATTTATGTTCTATCAGCATTTTACTCTATGTTAATGTGATTGCTAAACTGTGAATTGACATTAGGCTAATAAGAAGAAATTGAAGTAAATTGCTCTAAGCATAGAACATACCATAATTTAACAGTTTGCCTATGAATGAATCAATTTCCTTGTTATTCTGACCAGGCTGACTGAGAAGTGGAGTATCCCAGCAATCCATTGGATCCCTGGATCCCATAACCATACTGGCGGTCCACAACCTCAAATCCTCTCTGCTTGTTGCTGTGTTATGCAGCTAGCTATTGGGACCCCTTTGTGACCCGTCTCTATCTCTTGTAGGTATCCAATAGGTACACCGAGCATTAAGAACCTGTGTCACAAATAACTAACTTCTGTGCGCCTACCAAATCAGACAACAACATTTGTTATTCCAACTTCTAATGATGTGCTCGGATACTACCGGAAGCCTCAGCATCCTCCTGCTGACAAGGACTACCATCCCCTACACCTCATGCTTCCCCAATGCCTCAAGCTGTCCATGTAAAAACCAAAAAACTGAAAATACAAGAACCGAAAACTCTGTAAAATAATGAATACCTACTTGAACTGTTCTCGACTGATTTTGCTGTCTGCTCCTGTTCTCCTGTTGAAGCTGATTCGATTACTGGGAAACCAATTCCTCCCAGCCAATCCAGCAAGCTTCTGTGAAGCTTACTACCCCCGTGCCCAGAACCTCAGGTCAATCAAAGCTCTTGTTCCTTGCTCTGCCCTCTGTCCTCCTCTCAGTTTTCCCCCCTGCCTCGGCTCAGTCCAGTGGTTTTTATATCAAGCTTGGCGGTGGCCGCCTTCCAGCCTTCGGCCACCGCTCTTCCTCCTCCCTACACCTCCCTGCATGCATATCTCCTTAGATATTTTCCTTTTGGTTCATGCGCTCCGTACATGGGGTTCACTGTTTTATCATTTAATTCCCTTTATGAAATTTTATGTCCCATTTTATATAACTCAATTCTTTCATATTTATTTATAAAGTTTATTTTAGGTTTATTTATTATTATATACTTTTAATTTTTTTATGAATTTAAACTATATATATTATAAAGTTTCAACTTTATATTTATTATAAAATTTAACTTATTTTCTTTTTTAAAGTTTAGGCTTATATTAAATGGGTCGTTACAGTCCAGTTGAAAAAACAATGTGCAATTCCCTCTCGGTTGCCTCCCCAAGTGTGAGCCCAAGGGTGGAACATATGCTACCTTGACAATCAACCACGCCATCCCTAAGCTTGTATTCGTCAACTTGTGCACCTACCAAGTGTATCAACTGGATCCCCCCGGCTTATGAGATGAGGTGTCTCATCCAACTGCCTAGGGTGAGCCTCCCAAACCTTGTTGCCTGAATGGAGAGTGTCAAGGGGCAACAAACAAACACTCTACAATTGTAAACAACAGCAGAGGAGGATGGGTATGATCAAGAGTTCGCTAGAATGCTTGATGCAGGAGCATTGGCTCAGAAACACCATTGTATTTTAGTAGACATAGGGGGTCTTGCTTTTTCAAGGAAGTTGGATTCCTATGTATGTAATTATTAATGTTTTAAGTGATTAGAATAGGAATTAATTAGATATTGTGAGGATATTCGTAAATGCTCTCGAATGTAGGAGAACATGGGTGATTAATGATGATGAGAGAGTTAGAAATCAATTGAAAGTCTTGGACTAGAAAGTGGTTTCATGATTCGAGGAGCTAGAGAGGATTCTTAGAGATAAGGAGTCAAAAGTGGACTTAGAGGATATTTAGGTGTTAGTTCAGTAGATTAAGGATCTGAACTAGAATTAGTTCAATAGAACCTTTTTGTATAAATGTAAGCCTAAAAGGCATAAAGAGTCAGTAGATAGAAGAGTAGTTAGTGAGTCAAAGAGTTAGATTGTAAGCCTACGGGCAGGAGGAAGAAAGGCCACTGATCAGAAAATCAAGCCAAAGAGAGAGACTCTTGTGTAAATACTTGTTTATTAATACAAACAACTCCATTTAGAGTTTGTACAATGTGTACTGTGTAATTGAATTATAATCTGTGTGTGACTAGAGTGATTCTGTGTAACTTATGTTGCATGTATAGAGCCAGAATCAGAGGCGACATACGGAGAAGCGTAACAGAACAACTTCCAACTGCGGTTGGGTAGAAGTTGTTGAGGCAGCTCCACAGTTGCAATTGTGGGTAGAGTTCTCTTAGAGATAGCAATTCCAACAAAAGGAGTGTTGGGTAGAATTGTCAGTCAGTGAGTGGTTCGAGGAGAGAACCATAGAGCTTATGTTATGGCTTTGTACACATCGGTAGTATAGGAAGAAGCCTTTAGTGCTACAGTCAAGGGGGAAGAGCATAAAGGCGAGAGTGGAGTTAATTTAAGGGGAGAGTTGTGGCAGAACAGCAAAGGACCAGAACCCTGAAGGAAGCGAAACCACATAAAACATTGAAGAAATGGCATAAAGCCAAAGTAAAGAGCAACGATGGTAGAGAGTGTACGGAAACTTAATCGTAGTTGAAGTCTCGTAGTAAATCTTAGCTGTCGATCACAAAAGTCAATGCCACGTCACAGTCAACTGCGGGATTAAGCTAATTGATAACCTGCGTGCTAGTTGAAGGGCCACAAATCGTAGGATTTAAAATCCTCATCATCCAATGGATATCAGGCTGTAAAGAGATTGAACGTTAACTACAATGGCGGACCCGAACTTCTATAGATCGAGGGCTTATAATTCTCATCGGGTCCAAAAAAGCGTTAAACATCACGTAAGTGATCCACCCGATATCATTGTGGACCATCGGATCAAGCGGATCTAAATCAACGGTCATAAAGAGTTGGGTTAGTTTGTTGATCAGGAAAAGATATCAGCCGTCGAATCAAGGATAAGATCGACGGTGGAGAAAGATCGCGATAAAGATTTGTGGAGAGCAAACCTGAGGAAGTTATAGGCGTGGCTTTAAATTATTTGAAGTCCAGCTGTGTTGTCGCATGTCGTATGCGAGAGGCGATGAAGTCACATGATGGTCTTGATGCGATATTACGACATCCGTTGATTTGGTGAATGAAATCAACGGTGGGGAAGGACAGTCGCATATCGCAAGTCAAGAGTTCTAAAGGCATATTCTATTGAGTTAAAAGTTTCGCGAAAAGGATGAAGGGTTGAGTTATAAAGTCCCGATAGAAAGGAAGACGAAGGGTTAGACTATAGTAAGTCTACTAAAATGTTTCCACATCAGGATTAAATGAAGGGCCTTAAACATTAGCTTATGAAGGTTTGACCAAGTCAGGTCAATGTAATTCCTAGGAAAAATGAGAATATGCATTTTTATATGCATACTGTGGGTAGCGGGGTTTACCCTGCGTCAAAGTGGTATCAGAGAAGGTTAAAGCTCTTTTTTAATTAAAAGCAGAATTGTGCAGAATGAAAGTGTGATTGCAAAAGAAAGAGGAGTGCTCAACTGGTTCCAAAGGAAAGAACCAGAGAAATGCTAAAAGACTGAGCTCAGAAGAGAGAAGCTTAGTGAGGCATATGTAGCAAGAAGGAGACTTGTTACTGCAGAGGATTGTTGCAACTCACAAGAAGGTCATAAGGGAAATTCCACAGGGGATGTGGGTAGAATTGCTAAGGGATGAAGAACGCTGATAAGACTTTCTAAGTGAAAGAAGAGGTGGTCAGAACCTAGTCTTTCATTGTGTTTGAAGTACAAAAGGACAGTTATGTTCTTAAAAGTTGCAGATGAGTTGAATCCTAAAAGGAGCAGAGAGAAGTGCTCAAAGAGGTTACAGAGAATAGAGAACCAAATGCTTGCCAAATGACCAAGTATAGAGGAAAGCTTGGTGAGGTAAGTGGCAACAGGGAGGACTTGCTGTTGCAGAGGCTATAATGCAGCTCATAGTAAGTAAGTGAGGAACTCATGAAGATAGAGAAGAAGATGACTATTGATGGTCATAATAGAGATAATAGAGGTTTTGAGGAAGATCACAGGAGAAGAAAAGTGAAGAAAGAGGATGCCAAGGAAAATGGCAAGAGGATGAGTTAAGAGGAAATTGACAAAGAGATTGCTGAGATGAAAGAACAACTCAATGTATTAAGGATGATACTTGAGGAAAACCAAAGACAAGGTTGGGTCTTGAGGAAAAAGGCAGTGAAATGGTCTGAGTTACAGAAAATACTACAACAGAGGCAAGTGAAGAACCTGGTGGAAGAACTTAGAGAAGCTGAGTTGAAAATGGAAGTTCCCATTTGTAAACTGGAGATCTGTGGAAGATCTTATGAATCATATGAAGGATTTAGAACAACAAGGAGATATGATAACTGAAGCATCAAGTGAGACCTCAAGGTATTATGTTTTTAAAACTGACAGTTTGTGTATGATTGCAGGTACTGCAGAAGGAAAGCAACCTTTTGAAGATGTCTTCGGAATAGATGAAGATCTAGAAGTAAAAGATGACAAAGAAAATTTCTCAGAAGAGGAAGAATTTGACTGGATACAACAAGAAGAGACTATGTTAGCTGAAAACATAATAAAGGATCATCATTCCATCATGATGATAGGCACAATGGAGATAACTAGGCAAACTGTTGAGGAGTCAATAAAGAAGAAGGACTAAACTCTCATCAAAGGATCAATGAATGGGAGACAGAATTGGAGCTACTGGAGAAATCATTGAAAGCACTAGCAGGGAAGAAAGTACCTGATGAAGATTGCAAAAGATATGCAAGAGAGGAAGAAGAAAGAGTCCAACAAAGAAGGGAGTTGGAAAAGCAGAGGATATATACTCAGGATAGATTGTTGAAAAAGGAAGACAAAGAAATTGTCACGAATGACAATCATAAGGAAAAGGAGATGGAAATGAGAGTTTAGCAAATTGACATTACATATGGAAGAGTTCATTATTGTGAACCAGAGTAGAGAGATATCATTGAAGAAGATGGTATGCAGGAGAGACTGGCTGACAGTCTCATGAATTCTTTTGAGAATTCAAATTAGCACACTGATGTGCTGATAGAGGAGGAGAAATCAGAGCAACATACTGATGTGTTGCCAGAGAAGGAAAAGGTAATGAGACCTTATATTTTTAATTCTGATAATTGTTTTATGATTACAGGATTTGTTGAAAATGAGACAGACATGTTTCAAATTGAGGAGTCAATTTTAGAACTGAAGAAGACTGGAAGTTACTAGGACAGACACGCTGATGAAGAAAAAGAAAAGCATGAAGATACTATGCTTGAAGAAGTTAAATTGATTGTTAGAATTAGTCAAGAAAGTGAAGGACAATTACTGAGGATTGTCAAGGAAGAAGAAGGAAAATATGTTGGAACTGATGAACAACATAGTGATGTATTTGAGAGGAAACAAGTACAAAGGAAATTGGAGGACAATTTACTTTTTGAAAGTAAATTTACAGATATTGAACAGAGGTTGTTTGGATAGCAACAAGAGGGTAAGGATGAAAGGGCGGTAGTAAGGATCCAACAACTTCAAAGAGAAGACAGTAAGCAACAGTGTGAAGATGAGTGGACAGAGTACAACAACAATTGACAAAGTAATTATCAGTCAAAGGATAAAATGGACATAGAGATTGAAAGAATAAGAAGATTGATGATGAAGGTGCCTCAGAAGAAGACAACATAAAGAAAGCAAAGCAGCAGAAAGAGAAAGACAACAACAAACTGTGAAAGCATAGCTAGTGGAGAAAAGCAACAAAAAGCGTGGAAACCTGGAGAACAACAACAAACAACATCAACAACCAAAAGAAAATTACAGAACAAAGTATGTAATCTAGGGAGACAAAAGACAAAAGCACATGATCAGGAGATCATGATTATTTTAACCTTGGGAGCCTAATGTAGGAGCATTGGCTCAGAAACATCATTGTATTTTAGTAGACATAGGAGGTCTTGTGTTTTCAAGGAAGTTGGATTCCTATGTGTGTAATTATTAATGTTTTAAGTGATTAGAATAGAAATTAATTAGATATTGTGAGGATATTTGTAAATGCTCTCGAATGTAGGAGAACATGGGTGATTAATGATGATGAGAGAGTTAGAAATCAATTGAAAGTCTTGGAC
Organism: Pinus taeda; assembly: GCA_000404065.3. Lineage (NCBI taxonomy): Eukaryota > Viridiplantae > Streptophyta > Pinopsida > Pinales > Pinaceae > Pinus > Pinus taeda. The sequence continues at coordinate 23,119 of APFE031131827.1, forward strand.
TAGAAAGTGGTTTCATGATTCGAGGAGCTAGAGAGGATTTTTAGAGATAAGTAGGAGTCAAAAGTGGACTTAGAGGATATTTAGGAGTTAGTTCAGCAGATTAAGGATCTGAACTAGAATTAGTTCAACATAACCTTTTTGTATAAATGTAAGCCTAAAAGGCATAAAGAGTCAGTAGATAGAAGAGTAGTTAGTGAGTCAAAGAGTTAGATTGTAAGCCTACGGGCAGGAGGAATAAAGGCCACTGATCAGAAAATCAGGCCAGAGAGAGAAACTCTTGTGTAAATACTCGTTTATTAATACAAACAACTCGATTCAGAGTTTGTACAATGTGTACTGTGTAATTGAATTATAATTTGTGTGTGACTAGAGTGATTATGCATAACTTATGTTGTAGGTACAAAGCTAGAATCAAAGACGACATACAGAGAAGCGTAACAAAACAACTTCCAACTATGGTTGGGTAGAAGTTGTTGAGGCAGCTCCACAGTTGCGATTGTGGGTAGAGTTGTCTTAGAGATAACAGTTCCAGCAAAAGGAGTGTTGGGTAGAATTGTTAGTCGGCGAGTGGTTCGAGGAGAGAACCATAGAGCTTATGTTACGGCTTTGTACACATCGACAGTACAGGAAGAAGCCTTTAGTGCTACAGTGAAGGGGGAAGAGCATAAAGGCGAGAGTGGAGTTAATTTAAGGGGAGAGTTGTGGCAGAACAATGAAGGACCAGAACCCTGAAGGAAGCAAAACCACATAAAACATTGAAGAAATGGCATAAAGCCAAAGTAAAGAGCAGCGGGGGTAGAGAATGTAGGGAAACTTGATCGTAGTTGAAGTCTTGTAGTAAATCTTAGCCGTCGATCACAAAAGTCAATGCCACATCACAGTCAACTGTGGGATTAAGCTGATTGATAACCTGCGTGCTAGTTGAAGGGCCGCAGATCGTAGGATTTAAAAGCCTCATCATCCAACGGATATCAGGCCATAAAGAGATCGAATGTTAACTGCAAGGGCAGACGCGAACTTCTATAGATTGAGGGCCTATAATTCTCATCGGTCCAAAAAAAGCATTAAACGTCGCGTAAGTGATCCACCCGATATCAATGTGGATCATCGGATCAAGTAAATCTAGATCAATGGTCATAAAGTATCGGGTTAGTTTGTTGATCGGGAAAAGACATTAGTGGCCAGATCAAGGATAAGATCGACAGTGGAGAAAGATTGCAATAAAGATTTGTGGAGAGCGGACTCGAGGAAGTTATAGGCGTGACTTTAAGTTATTTGAAGTCTGACTGTGTTGTCACATGTTGTGTGCGAGAGGTGATGAAGTCACGTGATGGTCTTGATGCAATCTTGCGACAATCGTTGATTTGGTGAATGAATCAATGATGGGGAAGGACAGTCACAGATCGCAAGTCAAGAGTTCCGAAGGCATATTCTGTTGAGTTAAAAGTTTCGCAAAAAGGATGTTGGATTGAGTTATAAAGTCCCAATAGAAAAGAAGATGAAGGGTTAGACTATAGTAAGTCTAATGAAATGTTTCCACATGAGGATTAAGTGAAGGGCCTTAACCTTAGCTTATGAAGGTTTGACCAAGTTAGGTCAATGTAATTCCTGGGACAAATGAGAATATGCATTTTTATATGCATACTGTGGGTAGCGGGGTTTACCCTGCGTCAACGCTCAAGAGTAATGCTACGCATGACCCCCTCTTTGTCTCGGATCTGCTGATAACCCACTCGAAGCCCTATCTCCACCAAGCATGGTGTCCCTAGATGCTGAACAGTGTCCTCATTGATCTTATGTGGGCTGCATCCAATGGTACACGTAGTGCCCTTGTCCATAAGTCTCCTAGGAGGCAACGCTCTAAGTGCTTGTTGTGCCGCATCATTCCCCACTGCATATGATCCAGTATCACTGCACTCCTCGACATGCCACTTTACGCCGCAAACTGTCCCGGTGCACCATTGGATACTTCTAGCTATGACTATACCATCCTGTACTGTTTTGTCTCCCACTTGTGTCACTGCACCTGTCACTCACCGCATGTACTTAATGTGATGTGAGGCACTCCCACTCCATAGTGTAGTCCAACATACTACGACGCACCCCCATGCGTCGCCATGCCCATATGCAAACCATTGCTCCACGCTAGACACTTCTACCCATTCCTGGATGTGATGGCCCAAAGCTATGTCCATATGCATTGACCCGGACTCGACCTGTATCATCACCTCCACCGTCGCATCACCATGCTCTTCAATGAGGGGATCTGCCCTTCAAATCCCCCTCGATGGGCCCAAGAAGTGAATCTCTCTAGGCACTAGTAGTGATACCACTACTGCTCTACTCCTTAGTGTCCTTCATGCCCTACACAAGTGTTAGGAATCCCCAACTCCATACAAGGCATTGTCTGGTGACCTTCCAATGCCCTCCTCCAACAAACTCCTGCCAAGGTACACTGATCATCCTATGCCCCCACATACGGTCAACATGCCAAGACAACTCATGGAGTCTGCCTGATCCTTTGTCTGCTCAACCTGTCATGGGTGTTGTTTGACAACCTTGGTGGGAATATGAGAATGGGGGTGAGTCCAATCACTGGATCCGCCATGCTGCTAATACCATGACCAACCCAATCCATGGAGTGGTGGGGAGTCCCACCTGGGTCCCAACGATGATCCAACTGTCGAGCCCCTCTGCAAACTATGACCCTTGTTGAACTATGCTCTTGATCATGGATCTATCCAAAAAACTAGTTAGCCCTATCATGTACCAACTCAATATCTCTTGCCATCCAACCCCATGAGAGGGATCAAATGCAAGAGTCCCTGAGTATATAGAAAGTCCATCATGTGAGTGTTGCACCCTACGCAACTCATGTCGCCTCGTCTCATTGGTCCATTCATCATATACAACCTGTCTAGGTAACCCAATGAATCTCCCTCCAACATGCAGAGGTAAACCAACAATACTAATGACCCCATCTACATAAGCTGGAAGAGAGTTACTATCTGGAAGGACTACAACTCTGCTGGCTGCTTGCGCATCTATCTGCTCCCCATCGATGGCAAGTCCAATAGATGATTGCCCATATCCCTCTCCCATGGGCACAATAGGAGTCCCGAGTTGTCCCTCCACAAGTAGCTCATCAAGATAACATCCTTATCTAGTTCACACTCCTCAAAGGTGCTCTCTATACTGCTGTAGGTAGCTGTCATCTGAGAACTTTGTCACGGATCTGGGTGCCTCTGTGCCCATCAACACCTCACTAATGGATGTGCCTCCCAGCTCCTCCCTAATCTGCTGTGGTCTGCCATCACCTGAAAATGCAGACACGGTCCTGGACACCTCATCAATGGATACCTCAATAACAAATGGCACCTCATCAACGACAAACACCACATCATTAGATGGCTCTATGGGTGCATGCTCTAGTTTCTCCGTCAAGGTGTCAACTGGTGCTATCAAAGAGGTCTCTAACAATGGTGACTCCTATGCTACACTGGGTCTATTGATGTGCTCCTCATGACGCCGCGTACCCTTGGTCTCCTCCTCAGGGCATTGATGTCTAAAACTAGGTCTCCACTAGCAAAATTGTCCCCTTGACTCACCCTCTAATTGTCCCTAGCCTGCTTGCTCCTTTTCAAGAGATCTGGTGCCTTGATTCTGTCGGTGTTCCCCACATGGTGTAGATGGCTTTACTCCCACAGCTTGTGCACCTCTAGTGTCTCTGCTGGAAGGACAAGGATGGATTTGGTCTGACACTTTCCTCAACTAAGCCAACCTCTCATCGTTCCAGTGGATTCCACCACAAAATTCCTACGTATTGAATCTTCCTTGAGCCATGGGTGGTATACGGTGTAACCCACCACTACGCATACATGCCCAAAATCTCCCATGATCTTACTGGTTACCAACATTTGGGCCAAGATCATGCTCTGATATCACTGCAATGTTCCAAAAAGAAAATAATAGTGCTAAACAAGAAAAATACACATACGACACAAGAAAAGTCAAACAACAATTAAACACCCATAAAATTGCACTAGAACTACGCCAAACTAAGCCATTTTATTATCAAAGAAGAGTGCAATGTATGGAATGTGTGCACCTGGCTTGCCTAAGCAGGATAGACAATCCCAGGTGAGATAAATGCTGGTTAGATGCAAAGGAAAGACTTCTCCTCAATGTTCTGCATTTGGCCCTAGAAATTCTAGAATCTACAACTACTAGCTAGAAGAAACCCATGTTTGAGCCTCCAAAATTGCTCAGAAAATTCCGCCGAATTAAAATTGAGCTCTCCACCAAAAATGCAACAAAACCCAGAAAGGGTTTGGCCTATCTCCAAGACAAAGTCAAACCCACAAAATGGTGCAAATTCCCCAGCTAACTAGCAGTTCGCGCTGTTATAAGAATTAGGATTTCAGGCCCGAATATCACCCAAAAATTCTGAGATTTTAACCACAGACTCCTTTCAAAAAACCCACAAAAACCCATAAATAGTTTGGCCAGATTTTGACCTTCCAAAATTGACCCCCAAAAAGCCCTACGCCCTCCAGAATTGCTAAAACACACTGACTGTCAATACTCCAATAAAATAGTTCCCAAACACTCTAGAAAGGTAGAAATTGCCTCCACCAATACTTCCCTTATTTCTCCCGGCAAGGAACAAATCCAATGGTTGAGTCTCCACCACCCACGTGTGCCCAATCATTGCCTTCTGCGCTGGCCCCAGGAACTGCGAAATTCTCACTGAAGAAAGCTATCACCTTCAGCCCAAAAACTCACTCAAATGAGCGACAAATCACCAAAGCTTCTCTCCCGGAATTTCTCCCAACAATAGCACCTCTAAAGAATGCAAAGGATCTCAACTCAATTTCCCCATTGTGTCCTCCAGAGAGACGCATCATCGGAAAAGCTCTACATGCAAATGCTGGAAATCACGTTGAAAATCTCCTCTGGAAGATTATGGAAGAACCTCTCTAGGGTGGCACTCAAAGTCCCCCAAAGAAAGGGCGAGTTCTCCACTCGGAAAACTCGTGCTAAACAGCAAGTGACCCGACTAAGCAACTCGAGCAACTAAGAAGAAATTGGATATGCCAAAGATGTCAAATGAAGAGTGTTGCCTCCCTTTTATAGATTTCGTGGAGTCTTTTCCCCTCCTTCATGGGTCCCTCACTAAGCCTTCGATTTTCGCTCTCATGCATTTTGAACCATTGGCTTAAGGAGTGTATATTTCCTTTTGTTGGTGGCCCCACATGCTACTAACAAAATCCCAGAGTAACTTACTTCTAACTCCCAAGTCTTCTAATAAAAATGAAATGGGCCCCATCACCTCCAAAATTGGCCCCAAAATGTAGAAATTAATCCTGTTCCAAAATAATTTAGGAAGGGACATTACACATTGTTGGTGTCTAGCTATTGCTGCCCACCAAATACTACATAACTCTGATATATGCTGCATCTGTGCTGCTGCTGGTCCTGTTGAACTGCTACCAACACTGCATCTGCACTGCAACTCCCTCTGCATTTGTTGTTGCAACTGCAAATGAAAAGCATCCAAAATATTGAATCAACTATGATCAGTATGATTCATTTGTCTCCCGAGTCTCTAACCGCTGCTAGTCTTTGTGCTGTCACTGAAACCTCTGCGATGTTGTTGACTCTACTATGTGCCAATTACATCGCTGCCAACTCTGCACTGCGCCGCCCAGTATCTGACCATCGTTAGCTACTGCATCTGTCACTCTGGCATCTGACTGCACCATCTACTACTGATCCATCTTGCTACTGCATGCTATGGGCTCCAGTAGCAAGGTATTGATTCATGAGGTGGACCTCCTCAAGAACCCTGCCCATCCTGTAGCTCTCAGGGGCTACAAAACGAAATCACCCCACCTCACTCCTGGAGGTATATCGGTGATCATGGCAAACTCTTCCTCCTATCTGGAGGATGGCCTGTCGATCTCTGTGAAAGCAGCCTGCTGATATTGCTTCTCCTCTTTGTCCTTCTTTCCTAGAGGACATTGAGTGTTGTAGTGGCCAAGCTCACCACATCTGAAGCATTTGACCTTGGAAATGTCCTTCCTCCTACACTGCTCCTGCTGCCCCTTTGATGCGAGGGCCACACTTTCTTCTTCCTTTACTTGCTTCGTCCCATTGTTACTAGTAGTGCCACTGCTAGTGCTCTTCACCAAATCTCGTCTCATTTCCTCCTATTGCAGATCAACCCACATTTGATCCCAATCTGACAACTTGTCTCTGCCTAGAATACTTTGGACGAAGACCTGCCATTCTTTGGAAACACTGTTTAGAGCTAAACGCACTAATTCTGTAGGTTGGGGCACTGACCCTACTGCAAACAGCTGGTCCCGGACATCATGAATCCTAGTGAGGAAGGTGTCTATGCGCTCCCCTTTTTGCATCCTCATACATCTCAGCTTCTCGTTAAGATACATTTTCCACTACTCAAAAAACCCCTCGTATAGTGTAGCAAGAGCTTCCCACAACTGTTGGGCAATATCTTTGCAAGCTATGTGAGACACCACGTGATCTCGAACTCCATCGAGAATCAACCTCTTTGCTTTCCCCATCTCCTTCTTATAGGCCTTCAACGGATCTGCATCTATGGGTACAACTACCACACTATTGATGTAGGTTTTGAGATCTTATTCATCTAGAAGATAGGAAATTCTTGCCTTCCAGATCACATAGTTGGAGGCTCCCTCCAGCCGATCCTGATCTCTTAGCCTTGTTGATACCATCTCCTCAAAAAAGTCGAATTCTTCCTCTTCTCATTTGCACAACTGCTGATTGGCTCTACACATTCCCTGCTGGAGTGGGCAAATCTGCTCACAACTACTACTGCTCTGTTGGGAAAAATCAAACTTCTGGACTAGAAGTTCCCCGAGAAGAGAATTCCCTCAATGTGTGCTTTCCTTCCTCCTGATGCTATTTTGCACTAGAAAACTGTTGCAAAATAAATGCGTCCAGCTTAAGATCTGCTCTGCAAGGAAAAACTGTTTCTCAGAGAAATAAAGTTTTCCTCAAAAATCGACCTTCCTGGCCAAGAATTGTGCTGCCGGTGAGGGTTGCTGCCTATGCAGAGATTCAAAATTCCTCTCCCCTTCTGCTACTAAGCTCTTTGGCTTATGATTTGTGCTCTGATACCATGTGTGTTAATTTTAGGTATGTTCTATGCTTAGTGCAATTTACTTCAATTTTTCCATATTAGCCCAATGACAACATTCAAAATTATCAATCACATCAGAATGATAGTAAAGTGTTGATAGAACATAAAATAAATCACAGAAAACAAACCAAGACAAGAGGACACAAGATGTGGTGCCAGCTAGGGACAAACCCCAATGTGGGGAAACCCTTGATCAATTCTTCTTATGTTCTTCAATAGTTCAACAGAGAGATAGATAGTACATATACATTAGAAGTCAAAATTTTGACTTGTCAAAATAAGAGCAGAGATCTTCTCTAGGAAGATGACACATGAGGTAGAAGATCTGAACACCGGTGATTCCATCACCATGTTGTACCCATCACTGTGCTGCACTTCATTACACTATGTTGCACTCATCATACTACATCCATCATGCTGCATCGATCACCATGCTGCATCTCATCATGCGGCATCAATCACCATGCTGCATCCATTATGCTGCATCTATCCTCAATGAACCCATGATTATTACTCTCTCTATCTCATATTTGAACATCACCATGCAACTCTCTAATAGTCTGAGATCTCAACAGTATTACAACAACTTCATACATAATGCTAATGATATGAGTCCTTAAATATCCATACGAAATTGACTGTGATGTTATGACCTTCGGCTTAACACACAGTGTTCAGGCAACATATTCATTTTTCTTGTCCCTTCACACAGTGACCCAATCAAACTTTATGCAACAGCCCTATTGGATACTTCTTCCCAGCATAACATACCCAAACAAATGGCCATGCTATCATCTACAACAATGTGGCATAATCTTAGAGGCTAGGTGACTGTGTAAGGCTGCCTGTGACCATCCTCCTATAGCTATGGACAGTCACCCTTAATTGCATATGGGGTCACCTCTAGATCTACGGTTTAGGGCAACATATAGGAGCCTCTTCTTAGGCCTCCTTTTCTATGGATAGGACAGACACTAGAGCTCCCTTCAGCTGCGAATTGAAGCCTTATTCACTGCGTCCTAGTGCACATTAAAATGTTGTTGTTTGGAACCTCCTTGAGCTACCTATAGCACCCTCCTTGGCAGCAGCTTAAATCCCTCCATGGTCTGCATATCATCTTCTTCCTTGACTGTGTCTAGGGCACCAACTTGTGACACTTGATAAGACTACGGTTAGGGCTTGTCAAGCCCCCCTCTTTACAGCGAATACATGCCTCCTTTTGCTGCCTATGAAACCTTCATTGACTGCATTCTATGTGACAAGAACAACGACATTAGACTTGCATTTAGGTCACTTCCTTGTGGTGTTATGAAAGCCTTCATCCATGACTATGTTAGGATCACTTTCATGACAACGTTAGGTTCTTTGTTAGGGCAACATTAGGGCTCCTCCATAGCAGTGTTGAAGCCTTTCCTTGCTGTGATATAAGAGCCTCCTTTTGGGCAATGAAGATTCCTCTAATATAACAATCATCGTCCATGAATGTAGATGAGGGCAACGTATAGATCTTTTTAGACAACATCTAGGGCTAGGGCAAAACTTCTAGGGCTGCGTGTTCTCTTAGGGACTCTTCCTTCAACTAAAACCCAAACAAGTGGAGATGAAGAGATCACAAGAGGTGATTGTCAAATGACTTGCAAGCCACCTCCTTTTATAGTAACACATTGAGGATAGATGGGGGTAATTTGGTTGCTGGCCGACCTTGACGAATTGTCACACAACACAAATAAATTCTTATCTCCATGAATAATTGTCAGAATCGGATGATCTTTAATTCAATCCTACACCTCTTGACGGGAGGAATCCAAGAAAAATATCAGCTGCCACGAATAAGTAGACCCACATGGAGTTTGGCCCTAGTTACCAATTTTAACACTCCTTCTCAACTAGGGAGAACTCCATCTGCTAATCCATCTGTCAATCGGTACTATCTTTGTCATTAGTGCCCTGCATTGCTCTGCTGAACTATGAAGAAGAAGAAGTGATTGAGAATATATCATACCATCTTCTACTGACCCGAAGTCAGTCCCATATAAAAGAGAGTGTCTCATACCACTCTTACTGATCCAAAATCAGTTCCAAATAAAGAGAGTGTGTCATACCACTCTTACGGATCCGAAATCAGTTCCAAATAAAGAGAGTGTATCATACCACTCTTACTAATCAAAAATCTGTTCCAAATAAAGAGAGCGTATCATACCACTCTTACTGATCCGAACTCAGTTCCAAAAGAGAGTGAGTTATATCACTCTTACTGACCCGAAGTCAGTTCCAATTGATCCCAGATCAATATCATCCTAGCATAGGGATTACGATAGTTACACAATGCATCCATCAATACTACTATGGTCCCTATCCTAATTTCCCTACTCATTGGCCAGATGACAGGTACTTCCCATGAGTCCCAGATTGCATGGGTAGGATGTTTCAATAGGAGAAGGATGAACCACTCATCCTGCCTACGTGTTGCCATGGGTTATTGTAGGGGAAGGCTGAACCACTCACCCTATACACAACAAATCACTAGGGGAAGGCTGAACCACTCACCCTATGACTCTGTCTCAGCAGGAGAAGGATGAACCACTCATCCTCCCTACATAACAGACCACTAGGGGAAGGCTGAAACACTCACCCTATGGTTTCTCATCGCTCCAAGAAGTACTCCCAAGACTTCTGTAGCTTCCAGAGCTCAGTGTCCATATTATACTGGATCTTCAGGAGAGAGTCTCTCCAAGACTCCTAGTCGTTCTTAGAAAATCAAGAATTTGACCTTTCCCAAGGGCTTCGTCAGAATATTGATGACCTGCACATCAGTCCCAATGTGATGGAGCCTTCTTGCTCCACGTTGTACCATATCCTAGATAAAGTGTTACTTGATGTCTATATGCTTGGAGCGATCATAGAACACGAGATTTCTCAACAATCGAATCCCTCTCTGGTTGTCACAGAAGATCACGATGGTATCCAACACGTGTCCAAACAACTCACTGAAGAGCTTCCACAACCAGACAACTTCACACGAGGCCATACTCGCAGCTATGTATTTGGCCTCATCGGTGCTCAAAGCAATCGACTTCTGCTTCCTACTCATCTTGGATATCGAAGAAAAATCCAAAGAGAACCAGCACCCATAAGTGCTCTTGTGATCCTCCACACTGTTTGCCTAATCAGCATCAGAATAATCACATAGCTTCACATTTCCGGCAGTGTATCTCAATCCATGAGAGGTTGTGCCCTGAAGATCTCTCAAATGATTCTTAGTAGCAATCCAGTGAGGCTCAACCATGTATGAGCTCAACATGCTAACTGCAAAACATATATCTGGACAGGAGTTCACCAAGAACATCAATGCTAGTATGAGTTTATGAAACTCAGAGGCGTTTCCCAAATTAGGTCCGACAACACTACCGCATAACTTCTTAAAGTTAGGATTCATTGAGGTAGTCACGGGCTTGCAGTTCACCATTCCAGAAAGAGGTTGTCCACATAAGGTACCAGTATGAGAGGTCTATCATCCACAACTTTAAAGCAATGGTTTGGATTGGCTTCACTCCTAGTGAATCTCAGCTTCATCAGATAGCGCTCAATCCTCTCATACCAAGCTCGTGGTGCTTGCTTTAAATCATAGAGAGGTTTCCTTCACCTGCATACATGAGATTTTTGATCATGAATCTCAAACCCCTCGAGTTGTTCCACATTTGAGGTCTTGCTACATGAGGGGAATGGTCCCCTTGTAAGTTTTCTTTTGGTACATCTTGGGCATGTACCTCCATGCTCTTCTTGAATTTAGGCATCCCTGTCACCTTTTGACTCACATTGGGTAGGGCCCCATAATGAGCAGACCTCTAGTGCTATAGAAGAGATGTGTCAACCGACATGGTTCCCATTGGACTTCCTGCAACTTGATACAAATTGCCAACCCTGAACTTCAAGAGCATCTTTTAAAAAATTCCTTATCCACACACGTATCTTTCCATTGATGAATGCCACCTTGAAACCTTTGACTTCCATTGCCGAAATGGACACCAGGTTCTTCTTGAGATCAGGTACATAAAGAACTTCATGTAAATGAATTGTGTTACCCTCATTCAATTGAGGGGTAATATTCCCTACACCCTTTCTGGGATAGGTGGCATTGACTCCAAGAATAATCTCCATGATTGTTTCCTTCTCTATTAGATTAGAGAGTGCTTCCTTTTATTCGATGAAGTGCCTTGAAGCACTACTATCAATAAGCGAGATTCCCAAAGAGTCAGGATGAGAAGTAGTGGAGAGGGCCAATATAAGATAATACTCCTTTAGCTTATTAGAAACAACATTTGATTCTTCATATCTGAAGTTTCTTGCTTTCTTTGAAGAGTTAGCCATTTCCTTGATGACCTGCATTCCTTTTTCCTTTTCCATTGTACCTATCATTCCTTCGATCATTGAAGATGCACCTGGAATGATTGTTATCATCATCAAGTGATGTGTCCCTTATATTTGGACACTCCTTTCGCATAGTGGCCAAATTCATTGCAAGCAAGGCATCTACCTTTCCTTCCACCCTTAGATCCAGACTTCCCATTGAAGTGACCTTTAGGTAGGCCACCAGATGCTTCCGTTGCGCCACTCTGATAATCTTCTATGATTCGACTTTACCCTTGGTGAATTTGAAGTGGGATGAGGAACCCATGGAGTTTTTTGACCTTTTCCAACTGTCTTCGGTGATTTGTCTTTCACTCTTGCTTGGGCTTTGTCTTCACCTCAGCTCTGATACCATGTTAATTTTAGGTATGTTCTATGCTTAGCACAATTTACTTCAATTTTTCCATGTTAGCCCAATGACAACATTCAGATTAGCAATCACATCAGAATGATAGTAAAGTGCAGATAGAACATAAACATAAATCGTAGAAAACAAGCCAAGACAAGAGGACACAAGATGTGGCGTTAGCCAGGGACAAACCTCATTGTGGGGAAACCCTTAATCAATTCTTCTTATGTTCTTGAATAGTTCAGTAGAGAGAGAGATAATACATATACGTCAGAAGTCAACATTTTGACTTGTCAAAATAAGAGCAAAGATCTTCTCTAGGAAGATGACACATGAGGTAGCAGATCTGAACACAGGTGATTCCATCACCATGCTGCACCCATCACTATGCGACACTTAATTACACTATGTTGCACTCATCATACTACATCCATCATGGTGAGTCAATCACCATGCTACATCTCATCATGCTGCATCTATCCTCAATGAACCCATGATTATAGCTCTGACTATGTCATATTGGAATGTCACTATACAACCCTCTAATAGTCTGAGATTTTAGCAGTATTACATACAACAAATTCATACATAATGCTAATGAGAATCCTTAAATATCCATACAAAATTGACTGTGATGTTATGGCCTGCAGCCTAACACACAATCTTCAGGCAGCATATTCATTTTGCTTGTCCCTTCACACAGTGACCCAATCATACTTTATGTAGCAGCCCTATTGGATACTTCTGCCCAGCATAACATACCCAAACAAATGGCCATGCTGTCACCTACAACAACGTGGCATAATCTCAGAGGCTAGGTGACTGTGTAAGGCTGCCTATGACCATCCTCCTGTAGCTATGGACAGTCACCCTTAATTGCGTATGGGGTCACCTCTATATCTGTGGCTTAGGGCAACAGATAGGAGCCTCTTCTTAGGCCTCCTTTACTATGGATAGGACATAAACTAGAACTCCCTTTAGCTGCGGATTAAAGCCTTATTGACTGCATCCTGGTGCACATTTAAATGTTGCTGTTTGGAGCCTCCTCGAGCTACCTATGGCACCCTCCTTGACTGTAGCTTAGATCCCTCCATGGAATATGTATACATCTTCTTCCTTGATTGCGTCTAGGGCACCAGCTTGTGACACTTGATAAGACTGTGGTTAGGGCTTGTCAAGGCCCCCTCTTTACAGCAGATACATGCCTTGTTTTGCTGCCTAAGAAACCTTCACTGACTGCATTTTAGGTGACAAGAACAATGACATTAGACCTGCGTTTAGGTCACTTCCTTGCAGTGTTATGAAAGCCTTCATCCATGACTGTGTTAGGTTCACTTCCATGACAACGTTAGGTTCTTTGTTAGGGCAGCATTAGGGCTCCTCCATACCAACGTTGAAACCTTTCCTAGCTGTGATATAAGAGCCTCCTTTTGGGCAGGAAAGACTCCTCTAATGTAACAATCATCCTCCATGAATGTAGATGATGGCAATGTATAGATCTCTTTAGACAACATCTAGGGCTAGGGCAAAGCTTCTAGGGTTGTGTATTCTGTTAGGAACTCTTCCTTCTACTAAAGGCCAAACAAGTGGAGAGGAAGAGATCACAAGAGATGTGTGTCAAATGTCTTGCAAGCCACCTCCTTTTATAGTAACACGTTGAGGATAGATGGGCATAATTTGGTCGCATGCCGACTTGACGCATTGTCACATAACACAAATAAATTCATATCTCCATGAATACTTGTCGGAATCGGATGATCTTTATATCAATCCTACACCTCTTGACAAGAGGAATCCAAGACAAATATCGACTGCCATGAATAAGTAGACCCACATGGAGTTTGGCCCTAGTTTCCAATTTTAACAATGTGAAAATTCCGAAACCCGGAATCCTACTACAACAACTGATTAAGTTTCTTCTATTTGTTAAATGAACTGAACAAATTATTTACTGCATCCTACAGTAAATATCGAAACTAATACACTGGAGCCTTCACAAATAAAATACTACAGAAGAAAAATAATGTTGGAAGAATAGATGCACACATACACAAATACACAATTATTTTTGGACTAAGTCCCCGGAAAAACCCAACTCAGGAAAACCAGTGCAGAAATTGAGGATTTTATTATGATGCTCTGAGTACAAAACTATGGATGCTCAAATCTAACAATCCATACAGAGAGATGACTGACAATAAGTCTACTGTGAAAAATCTCACTCCCATTGGCAATCCGACACTAACCTTGGCTCAAGATGAGTTACTCTTTGTTGCCTTTGTGCAGTCCCTGTGTTAGCGTATGCAGTACTGCGTCCCACAACTCGGAGTTGCATCTCTCTTGCTATCTAACCAACTGTTGTCTGGAAGATGGACTCTCTGGGCCTCCGAGCTCCCACTCCTGCTTTTGGCACTGAATCACTACTTTTCCCCAGCAAAATACGGATTCCCCTTTGCGCTACCTCTTTGTGGCACCCATTGGCTCTCTGCAATGCACTCATTGAAACAAGAAAATATTCCTCTGGCCTTACTATCACTCCCCTTCTCTCACTGTTTCGAACTCACTAAGTGTTTCTTGGGCAACTTAGCGCTACTACTATGGAGTTCGATTTGCCAGTAAATTCAAACTGCGGGTGCTCCAATGTATTCTCCAACCCCCATCGAATTTCTTCCTATAATCTCTCGTTGAGACATCAATGACCAAGATTAAAGCATAATCGTTGGCTAAGATATACTAGAACTCGATCCATGTCTTCTTCTAGAAGATTCTCACCATGACTTAAGTATTATTTAATTAATCACATAAGTTTAGACTTAGGAACCATTAAAAAATGATTAATTATTTTAATTAAGTCATCTCTAGGTGGAATTTCCAGAAACGATTTATGGGTTTTGGAGAATATATGTATTCTAGCCTCTCCACCGAATTTCGTCGCTAGAACACATCTGATGCTACAAAAGCTAACATGACCCACTGTCACCGCAACTACTACCTCCTACTCTTTTGTGGACTTTCACCACTAGGGAGGCTTCCATTTAGTAAGTCACCTGGAAAGATATGTTGAGTACAAGGGATAAGGTGACAAGAAAGGCTTATAGAGAATAACACTACTTAAGAACAAGGCTTAGCAAGCACAAAAAATCAGCAAACATCGACTAGGCCAAAATATCGTGATTTCACAATTTTTTTATGATTAAATCAAGATGTTTGCAACATTGGTTTCTTCTCCCAAGGTACCACCCAATCAAATAATTTGAAGGTCTACACCCCCAATCCATCAAAATTCCATATGTACAATGTTACAAACCCATCCATTGTGATGAAAATTACAAGTGAAGCCTCATGCTATATGATGTATACCATGGTGCACTTGCATTGGGACTACCAGACCTTAAACAACCCTTTGAGGTAGAAATTAATGTATTGGTTTTTGTCTTGACAGTTTTTTCACTCAATAGGATAGAGCAGGGAATTTTCACTTGGAAGCATTTTCCAACATAGTGGTCATGTTCAACCTAGGGAAAATACATAAATTTCTTGAAGCCAGTGACACAATAATGGTATTATCTTCTAAACAAGTAAAGTGGTTGCTGGTATAAGCATTCATCACAAGTCATTGCAATACCTTTAGACACAACTGATGTTGCTGGCATGTCAATATTTAGAATAGGCAAAATCTCTATTACATAGTTTAAGTTTGTGATTTGGTATAGTAATGGAAGAAAAAAGAGTGAACGATTTCTTCTCAAGACCACCCATAGCAGCAAGTTTAAGTTTTTGATTTGGTATAGTAATGGAAGAAGAAAGAAAGTGAACGATTTCTTCTCAAGACCACCCATAGCAGCATTAACTACTCTACTTGTGATAAATTCGTTTTGATTTTTCAGCACTTGTACTAGATTGACAAGAACTTCACAAAAATAGTTATTAACTTAAGGGGGCCTACTATAGGTGAAGTATAGGAACATCAACGTCTATCACTTGAGAAAATTCCTATGCCTGTTGACCACTAGCTGATCCTGAGACACATCTTTACAAGTTGCTAGGAGAAACACACTATTTGAAAATCATCGGTCACTTCAGAGTGAAGATGACACTGAAAAATTTACGAAGGTACTTCTAGTAGCCTAAAAAGGGACTAGTAATAGTTACTTGCTGACTTATAGTTACAAGTTGCTTAGGATGTCAATCCTAGTGTCGTTTAAGAAGACTTTGACAAGGAAATAGATTGTAAACCTATTGTTGAAAAATGTTTGGATGGATTTTAGCCTCTAGATATTTATCATATCAGATAGTAGTAATAGGTTATTCGGTCTTTTTTGCAACACTTTATGGTTACTTCTGGACAGATTGTTGAAGAAGAGCACAATCTTTTATAGTAGAAGAAAAATGGGGGCAGAACTTCAGGATGATAGACTACATCATAATATTTAAGATTTGGTTGTAGATATATGATCTTGGATGAATGATTGGAACTAGGATCATGTTCTTTAGTTGATAGATTCATTATTGAAGGCCAGTTTTTTGTATAGAATATATCTATTTTGTACCATCATAATTTGATCAACTTACCTATTAGTGACATTTATTAGGGACATTGAACATTTTTCTGTAAGGCATACAAAATAGAAAATAATTTTTCTTATTGGAATCAAGTAACTAGGTTTTTATGATGTTTATTATTAAAATTAAACCGTTAATTTTGATTTCTGATTTTATTAGCAGCAACGAGATGCATTTGTTCATTACGATTTAGTGCTCTTCAAAGCCATGCAAGCATATTTGATAAAGATCCACTTGTAAAGTAGTGTCCGATTTAACCATAGTTGATAAAGATTTGCATTTATGTAAATCTTTTTTACATTACATTACAATCTTTCTAGCGTGAGTGGATGAACATTTTAAGCATGAATATGCTCCAAAAGCTATTTGTCATTTGTGTATTAAATGTATTTCTGAAAGTGCAGTACTACAAGATGAGATCTTTGATGGAAATTATGAAAATGAGAAGTTGCTTAAGGATATTGATGGACTAAAGACTGCTCTTCAAGATGTCAATGATTTCAAAGAAAATTCTTGGTATGTGTTTCAATTCATGGCTATAATATCCCACAGGCTTATGTCAGTGACTTCTGTTCCCTGTGTTTTAGTCAATTAGACTTATGATGCCTTTACATAGAATTTTTTGGAAGCATTTTATTTCCTCTTGGTCACTAGAGTGTGGTCAATACATCTTAAAGAAATTGATTATCTTATATTCCCATCCCTATCTTCAATAGGCAGTCAATGCTATTAGCTTCCTTGAATCATGAATGCCATTAGGAAGTTTAACAAAAGTGTCATGAATGTCAAGAAGGTCAATCAATGCAATGTTTTTCCTTGAATCACAAATGTTATATGTTTTGAAGTTTAAAATTGAAACATCTTCTATCCACAATCATGGTGTTTTAGATTGGCTTGAGAATTTGGTTGTTGAAAAATCTCCCAAATCAGCTAAAGTTTGTCGTTTCCTTTGACAAGAAGCACAACCATGACAATAAGGATTGTTGCAAAACAAGCCTTCATTTCTTGAAATAAGTCCTAAAATCTCAAGTGATGCTTTAGGGAACTAAGAAGGAAGACCACTATCTACCAACCTTTTTCACACATTAGGTTGGTTCTCTGTAATATCCTAAATAGATAAATTTATAACGATTCTGTTGTTAATTTAGCAGCTCAGTGACAAATTCCAACCATGGTACTAGATTCCTCTTTAAGCAGTTGGTTAAAGACATGCAGTTCAGTCAAATGCAGCTGGTAAAAAATATGGAGCTTAATCAAGAAAAAATTGTAACTGATTACGTCAAGGATATGAGAACTTTGTACACCCACTTGGAAAAACATGATAAGGAGATGGAAATCATGAAAATTAAACACTCTGATCATGTAACTGACATGCATAGTCAGCATGCTAAGGAAATGGAAACCATGAAAGCTAATCATGATAGGGAAATTAATTCTATGCAACACAAATTATTAGTGCTAGAGGAGAAGATGACGATCATGGAATTCAATCATTCAAATCAAGTGACTGCCATTGAAGCAAGTTATCAAGAAGAAATAAGTTCGATTCAGAACAAATTGTCAACTATGGATGAAGAAATGACTATCATGAGATTTGATTATAATAATCAGTGAGTGACCATGCAAGCAGATCATAAGAAAGAGCTAAACTATATGCAAAACTGTTTCATGGACATGAAAGCAAAGAATGATAAAATCATAAAGGACATGGAAGTTGGTCAAATATGTCTTCAGAATAGATTATTGGCCATAGAAGAAAAGTAGGTACCATGTGTCATAAAGATAGTTGGAATACATATCATCGAAAACAGATTAAAAATAATGGAAGTTAATCATTCTAATCAGATTTCCAATTCAGAATCAAATAAAGGCTATGCAAGCTAATCATATCACTCTGCAAGAAAGATTCGTGAAAACTGAACTCAATCAAATAAAGTTAATAGTAAGACATGGCAGAGAAATGGGTTCATTACATAAGAGGCTGGAAGAGAGGAAATCATATGTCCTGTCTTGTTGCGAATATCCCAAGAAAGAGGCTAACTCCATTAACGAAGATTTAACTAAGAATGACATGATCAAAGAAGAAATTAAAAAAGGTCAATTTATTACTCATGACACCTTTACGACTGATCCATCATTCTTGACAGAGCAGATGCAAAATGAAGAAAGACATGTTACGCATATCTTACATAATTCATCTGAGAGTTTTGAAGCAGAATGTTCTACATCATCAGTGATATAGTCTGCCACAAAAAAAGGCGCAAGAAAAAGAGAATAATAAAGCGATTTGATGCATCAGATGGTCGCAAACAACTTGATTTTCGAATAGGAAAACGTCCTACCATACGCAGAATTGGACAAGTCACATCCGAGAAACAACCGACAGATTTGCCTGAAAGTAGGAAAATGCTCAGTATGCACTATATTGAATGCATTTGATGCCATGGGGCATCTTTGTATTGTATTTCTAACCTTATGCCTTGTTATTTCAGTGTTTCATTTTGTAGTTGGATTTGTGTTTTTCATGTTATTAGACTAGTTAATAAATGAAGAGCTTATATCTTTCCTGTGCTTAATGTTACATGGTAAATTTTGGATGGACGCTACTTGTATGTTGCATGGATGCAAATTCTGGATTCTCACATTCCTCCAGTGCAGCAATGTGTCCCCAAGTAGAGCCAGATGTTGACCACTACATGTCAACGACCCATAGTAGTACACCCCCTTTTTTCGCAAAAGGGATAGTGCCTGATCGATGTGTTCGTGCTGTCAAGCTACCATCATTAGCTTGATCATCATATTATAATGTAAACCCAGTTTGCATGTGTATAATGTAAATAATCTCGATTCTCAACCTATGTTACTTGGGAGCGAGAGCGGAAGCGGGGAGCGGGAGCAAAAACGGGAGTGGGAGCGACCATTTTCAGAAGCTCCCGGTTTGGGAGCGAATCCCGGAGCGATTTAAAAATA
>APFE031131827.1:44102-66959 GCA_000404065.3 Pinus taeda
ATTGAATCATCGATCCATCCTCATCATTCATTTTGATACATACATCATTCAAATGACATACTCAAGTCTCATTATTGAATTAATTATTATTCATACATACCATGAGATTTGAAAAACAAAAATGAAAATCAATAATAAAATATTCAAATACATTGATCGATATCATTTTTGGGGAGTCTAGACTCCCACAAGGGGGACACCTAGAAGCACCCTTTTTGGGGAGTCTAGACTCCCACACTGGGGAAACGCACCCCCTTGCGTCTCCCCGAGACTCCCCAAAAAGGGTGCATGGGGAAACGCACCCCCAAGAGACTCCCCGTTCCAGGTGCGAGGGGTGCATGCACCCAACCCTGGGGGATGCGTCCCCGTGGAACACTGCAAATTATATCCAACTTTCAAATTATAAACGATTTAACAAAATTTAAAAAAACTTTTAAGAATTTGAAAATTGAAATTTTTGTTTACCTGACTCATCTGCTTCTCTTGCAATCTTTGCTAGGTTCTTCCCAAAGGTACCCGAGGCATTGGTGAAGGTCATGATCTGTCGGGGTATCTCTAGTTGATCAGACTCCAATGGGATCATGCGATCAATGCAGTCAATTAGTCCATCTCTAACCTCCCCCCTCAAAGCTCATGCCTCCTTAGCTTTATAATGATACTGTGGGTTCAAAAAATACCCAACTGCATGTATAAAGCGATGGAGTTGATTGTTCCATCTTTCATCAATGATTGCCCAAATAGGCCCATACTTAGCCACTTTATCCTTGTATGCCCTCTTTATTTGCTCCTTTGCTTGATCCATAGCCTCATAAATGAAACCCATAGCCAATCTTTCCCCATTCACCAACCGCAACACCTTAACCAGTGGCTCAGCAAGCTTCACAATCTTTGCTGCCTTTCTCCAAAATATTTCTTTATTAACTTTCTTTTTCAATTCTTTGCCTTCCAGTTTGAGACCACTGGCTTTGATTCCATTCATCACTGGAAAACAACTTTTGCAAGTTTCTATGTTGGGAAAGCATATGGATTGCAATGTCAAAAAATGAGAAGCAAATCTAGTGATGGTAGGCCTAATAATATCCCTGCCTCCAATGTGTTTCCTCATGAGGCTCAAAATCCATGAATCATTGTAGATAAACTTTGTTATGCTTTTGGCATGATCTACAGTGTTTTTGACCCAATCTAATTTTCCAATATCCTCAAGCATGAGGTCTATGCAATGTGCAGCGCATGGGGTCCAAAAGATGGTCTTGTGTTTTTCCTCTAACAGTTTACCAGCAAGAACATAGTTAGAGGCGTTATCTGTGATGACTTGAACAACATTAGCCACCCCCACCTCCTCAACAACCTCATCCAATGGCTGAAACAACAATTGCCAATCTTTTACCTTATCAGATGCATCAACTGATTTTAAAAACATTATTCCCCATGGGCAGAACATAAGAAAGTTTATGATGGTACGGTTTCTTTGATCAATCCATCCATCTAACATGATGGTACATCCTATTCTTGCCCATGAGTCCTTGAAATCTTTCAAATACTAATTAATGGATGAAATTTTTTTCTGCAAACGATACCCCCTTAGCTCATCCATAGTAGGACCTTTGAAGCCTTTTCCAGCAGCATGTATGGCATCAAACATAGGCTCATAATATGGTGAACGGGAAGCATTGAAGGGGATTCAGCATCATACCACCATCTAGCTATGTAATCACAAGCAGTCTCCCTCAGTTCTTTCTTCCAATGGTCTTCTAAACTGGGCTGCATTTGACTTTTACTAGCTTGAGGACCATGTGCATCTGATGGAGAGGAGGGAGTGAAATAACTTTTGATATTCATATCACCTTTTTTCATTCTACCCTTTCCCTTTTCTTGAATAGACTCAAAAGAGGGAGGAACATATCGGAAGGGATTGGATGCATCAGTACAAGGGATAGAGGAAGAACCCTCAAAATCAAAATGGGTGTTGGTAGCCATCATTTTTTGTATATCCCTCTTCCTCCCAATTTCAGCCTCTAACTCTTTTTGCCTAGCCTTATCTTCTTTAAACTTCTCAAAGTTGGCTAACAATTCCTTCCTAATCTCCCAAATTTCTGGTGAGGTACATGGAGTAATTTGGCCTCTAATCCCTGCCAAGTGTTGTTTCAGCCTATTAATGCCCCCAGGACCTTCCTTAATTTTCCTATGGAAAAATTTGCAATGCATTTGACTTTCAACCATTTCAACATATGCCCAAGCAGCATCTTTCAATCTAAGTGCCATTTTTTGACTTGGAAATGAAAGCAAACAATATGAAAATGAAAAAAAAAACATTGATTCAATGTTCATTTCTTTCACAAAAAACACTCTTTAGGATTCCTACATTGAACATAAAATTTAATAAGATTCTTTGCTTTCTCTGAAATTTGGCCTTGGGACTTTAGGGCTTGAGGTATTCCTCAAGCTATTGAAATCACCTTTAACATAATTTGAAGAATGAATCTCGATCCTTTTTAATAATGATATTAACCTTAAACTAGGATTCCTTTTTCTCCTTATAGAGATAGAGAACTTGTCAAAATTGCTTCGTCTACTTCAGATAATTTCGGCTTCTTCAAGATCTAAGATGTTATGATCAGTATTTTAGTGATATCTAGTAGACTGCCTATACTTGACTTATGCTCCATGACTTGGCTTATGCTCCATGACTTGGCTTATGCATCAATGAATCAAGATTGTAACTAAAGCAAATCAAA
This sequence comes from Pinus taeda, assembly GCA_000404065.3. Classification (NCBI taxonomy): domain Eukaryota; kingdom Viridiplantae; phylum Streptophyta; class Pinopsida; order Pinales; family Pinaceae; genus Pinus; species Pinus taeda. Next base: position 46,838 of record APFE031131827.1, read on the forward strand.
GACTAGTTGAGGACCCTCTTGGTTATTGTCTGTAGTTTCTTGGATCTCTTGAGACTCCTATAACGAGTTCTGAGATTATTTGGCCCTATTACCTTCGATCTCTTAAAGTCCTGAGGCATTCAGTGATTTTAACACATGGAATGAGGTTTAAAGACTTAGGGCTTCGGCCAAAAATTTATTTAGTAGATTAGAACTTCAACCTCTCTTTGACTTGGTCACAAACACTTCTTTTGTTAATGTGGTCAGACTTCAGGGCTGCTCTTAAATCTTAGCTCTAATACCATATTGATTTTTCGAGGTCTCAAAAGTGATAATTACTTCTTATGATTTCTTCTCAGTTAATTCTTTAATGCATTCTTATCCATCATAAAGCAATTATACAAAGGATATCAACAATATAACAAAGATGCTAGTAAGATAATAAAGAGACAACCACCTAAGAACACAAATATTTACCCTAGGAAAACCCACATGGGGGAAAAGCCCAGCAACCTTTTCCTTAGATAAATTCTTCAATTCAACAAGAGACATACCTAGATCATCTGGTCATTAAGAATGCTCGTCAAACCTAGTCCATTGCCTCCTAGTCAAGTCATAAGTTGTCCATTGAATTTAGTCTGGACAATTCTGTTAGGATAGAATTTTGGCCTCATACCATGCTTAAGAAAACTCAATGTTGTTTCCCTTTTCTGGGGTTTTGGTCCTATAATCATCATAAAGATTCAATCATGCAGTCATCGCAAAGCTTTGGTACTGTAGCCCTCACAAAGATTCAGTTCTATAGTCATTTCAGAAATTTCAGTTATGCTGCCTGTGAAAATTCCTTGAATGCAACAACTAGTGTTTAATCTTCTAATTGTTAGCAATTTATTTGTCGTCTAAATTATTATTTGGCAAATAACGATTAAATCACTGATGCATTCTTCACAATAAAAATATTGCAGAAATATAAAAATACTGAACTGAGAAATAGATGCGCACACACAAAATTGAAATCGATGTTTTTGGACAATTGTCCCTAGTAAAACCCTGAAGGGAAAACCATTGCAACAAATAAGGGCTTTATTATTATGTAACAATTTGAGAGAAATATTACAACTAGTTTCCTGGCTAGAAATCCTCCAACAATCTACTAGCAAAATATCTAGAAGACACACTTATGCTCGCACCTCCTCCCTGCCGCTCACATTGAAGCCTAGAAATGTGCACTGCCTGGTTGAATAAATTTGTACAGCCCTGGAACTGCCTCCAGGGGAGACGTCTAGCATCCATCTGCCTCTGTAACCAACTTGCTCTGCCTTTGGGACTTTGATCCGGCAACTAGTAACTAAAAAAAGTCTATTTCGACAACTCGTACTAGGGTTTCTAGCTATTTGCACTGCCCTATATGGCCTCCTCTGCAAATTATTTGGCCTCCCTCTTTCCTGTCTCCCAAACAATGGAAATACTAAGGAAATCTTCCTCCAAAATATCTGCTCCCAAATCTGTGTTGCTCCTCTCTGATGCTCTCCCTAGCTTCAACTATGCCCTTGCTAAATACTGCAAACTAGGTAAGTCAAACTGCACCAACTCACTCGATGCCTCTTCTCCAAGCCCTCAACTTACTTTAATAATCCACTGTTAGGCAACTAAGGACCAAGATCTAATCTCGATCAATGACTTAGATCACTAACTCCATCAATAGAAGTCTCTAGAGCAAAATCGAATTACCTTAATTAATTAACTTTAATTAACCAATTTCCCTAAATTAGACTTAGGAAATAATTAAATTATTGGCTAATTAATCTAATTAAGGCATTTATTAGTCTTATCTCGCGAATCCTTCTCTAGGTTTTGGAGATCTCGGGTTCCTTAGCCTCTTAGGCATCATAGAGACTGGAACACATGTCCATTGCTACCATAAACTAACACTCCCTCTTAGAGAGGAAGGTGTTCTCCACTACCCATCTGCTTTTTAAAGTAGACAAACTTTGCTCTCCCTAGAGCCTTCTTGAGTATATCAACTACCTGTTGGTTTGTGGGAACATGTTGTAGCCGAACTGATCCACATTGTTGACGTTTGACATCTATGATACCTCCTTCCTTCCCATCTTCAACCTAATATGACTCCATGTCACTGGAAATCACTATGAACAAAATAGTCACTATCCGCCATGCTACTGCGCATACTTTGATCTCACACTATTGATGCCTCTGCACTGCCTCTGTGTTGTTTCTATCACTGCAACTGTGTGTACTGATCTCTCAAAAGCTGAAGATCAAGCTTCCATAGGGTTGCTCCCTCTGAAGCCAGACTCCCTCTAAGTCTCGATCTCCCACTATAAATAACTGGGATATCTCATTGACTGAAATTGCACCTTGCTCTCTGCAACTGGCCAATTTGCACTGCTTGTGTCACTACAACTAGCTCTGCAATTGTCTCTCAAGTATCTGATTGTGCCTCATTTTGGCTCTGCAACGATCCCTCGAGTATCCGACCATGCCTAGTTCTGGCTCTACAACTATCTCTCGAGTATCTTACTATGCCCTGCCGACACTAAACTTATGTACCTCCCATACCACAATTGTTCCTCCTACTACTTTACTATTATGGGCTCCCGAAGCAAAGGTAGTGATCCATGTGACGAATACACAACAGTTGGATCTGACCTACTAATCAATCCCTCCATGTTTATATCTAGACCTCCTACTGCTGCTTCCTCGGATCTTGTCTGATCTAGCATACTGGAGTATCATACTCCTCCATTTGAGGATAAAGCAGCAAACATAGCGAACTCATCCTCCAACCTAGTGGACAAGTCATCAATCCCTGCCAAAGTTATTGTTTGCTTCCCTTACTTTTCCTTCTTCCTCTTCAGGCACTGGCTGACATAGTGACCAAGCTCAGCACATCTGAAGCACTTGACCTTCGACAAGTCTTTCTTCTTCTTTTCTCCCTTTGAGTCTTGTCCCTGACTAGGACCCTTCTTCGCCTTTCCCTTACCTGCAAGGGTTGTGTTCTCCTCCTCCTCTACCTTCAATCCCTTGCTGTTACTGTTGATAGTACCATTTGCAAGGTTGAGCCTTAGCGCCTCCTTAGTTAAATCACTCCGTAGGCGCTCCCAACTATGAAGTGTGTCTTGTCCAGAAATCACTTGGAAAAATGTATGCCACTCCTTGGAGAACTCGTTGAGTGTTGTGCGCACCAGCGTATTATCTACTGGTTTCTCTCCTATAGCTACAAGTTCATCTTTGACCCCCTAAATCCTAGTGAGGTAGGATGTAACATCTTCGCCCTTCTGCATTTTGATCGACCTTAGCTTCCCCTTGAGAATCATTTTTCAATTCTCAAATGGATCTTCGTACATCCACAATGGCATCCCACATGTCGTTTGTTGTATTCTCAACTGCAATATGCAGGGCTATATGAACCCGAACTCCGTCTAGGACCATCCTCTTGGTCTTGGCCATCTCCTTAAAGGTTTCTAGTTGTTTTGGATCTATCGGCTTAGCCATTACAGTTATCACAAATTCCTTCAAGTCTTGCTCATCCAATAGGAATTACATCCTAGCCTTCCAAACGCCAAAATTAGAGGGTCAGTCGATTTTGTCTTGATCTTTGAGTCCTACTATGGCCATCTCTATGAAACTAAAATAAACTAGAGAAATATACTGAGAGATCACCTTCTCCCTTTGGCAACTAACTTGGCCTTCCTTTTGCACTTGCACTTCTAGCTGGAAATGCATAGATCTGTTTTTGCAATTGCCTCTGGTATCCTTCCCGAAACTCGAACTACCTGCTACTACTCTTCTAGGTAACTCGCTCTACCTCTGGGATGTCCTTCTCCAATACTGGCACACACACTGCTGACCTTAAAATTCGCACTGGCTGGAATAACAAGTCTGCTATGGCCTTTTGCTGCTAGAAATTATGGCCTCCTTTCCTCCTCTGGAAAATTGGAAACCCTCTGAGAATTTTACTGGAAATTACCCCTCTATGTGCTTTCATCTTCCTTCCTTGTGTTGATCTACTACTGCAAAACCAATGCGCTAGATCTGCTTTGCGAATCCATTGATCTGCTCAACAGAAACCCTCTCTGGCAATCCTACTGCCCGCTACTACAAATCTGAGGCAAAATCGAACTTTTCCTACACCCTAAACTGGAAATCGATTTTCTCTCTCTGCAACTCACAACCCTAGCTTGGCCTATGCACATCTAGAAATTGGTGCTTCATATCTCCCTCTCAAATTGCACAAAACATGTTTCCTTCGCCTAAAGCTTCTGATATGATCAACTTCGCTCTCATACCATGTGAAAATTTCTTGAATGCAACAATTGGAGTTTAATCTTCTAATTGTTAGCAGTTTATTTGCCTTCTGAATTATTATTCGGCAAATAACGGTTAAATCACTGATGCATTCTTCACAATAAAAACGCTACAGAAATATAAAAACTATGAAACTGAAAAATAGATGCACACACAAAATTGACACCGATGTTTTTGGACAATTGTCCCTGGAAAAACCCTAAAGGGAAAACTAGTGCAACAGATGAGGGTTTTATTATTATGCAGCAATTTGAGAGAAATATTATAACTGGATGCCTAACTAGCAAACCTTCGCAATCTACTAGCAAAATATCTGGAACACACCCTTGTCTCCCTTTGCAATCAACTCGGCTTCTCCTAACCTGCTTGCACCTTCTCCTAACCACCTACATTGTAGCCAAGAAATGTGCACCCCTTGGCTGAATAAAATTGTACAGACCTAGAACTTCCTCCATGTGAGACATCTAGCCTCGCTCTGCCTCTGGAACGAACTCGTTCTGCCTCCAGTACTCTGATCCGACAACTGGTAACTGAAACAAGTCTTTTTTGGCAAGTCGCCTTAGGGTTTCTGGCTATTCGAATTTCGCACTGCCCTATACGACCTCGTTTGCAGATAATTTGGCCTCCCTCTTTCCTGTCTCTCGAACACCATAGTATTCAAAACCGGCCTTGCTAACCAATTACTGGTCTAACCAGCCAGTTAGCAAGCCCACCAGTTGAAACCAGCCAAAAAACCCGGTTAGCAGGTCCCATTTCGCCATTTTTGGGCAAAAACCAGTCCTAACCAGCGAGTTTAGGACGAAACCGGCCGGTTTATAGCAAACCGGTCGGTTTTGTCCTAAACCGGCTGGTTAGTAGGCATGCCCACCGTGAGCTGGAAAAGTGACTTGTTGAGTGTGTTTTAGGAGTTTTGGGGGGGAACTAAGGGTGCTTTCCCTCAAAAACACCCTCTCTAAGCCTTTAAGAGGCCCCTCTCACTCTCATTTGTCTCACACATTTGATTTGGAGTGTTTATGAGTGTTTTTGAGTTTGTTTGTGAGCTTGGAGAGTGTTGAGTTTTTGCTAAAGTAGTCATCTTGGAGTTGGAGTTGGAGCTATTTTGGAGATAGTGTGTAGCTGTCAGTGGAGGAGGCTACTTCAAGAGGAGACTAAGAAAGCTCATTTGCATTTCCAGGTAAGGATTTTCACTTGAAAATTCCTCATTTGACTGTTGTCCATGAATTAAATTGTTTTATGTGTTTTAAATTTATAAACTTCTCACTTTTATCATCTATACTATGAACTCTCTAGCTCTATGTTATCAAATTTTTTAGCTTGCATGTGCATTTGTTTTCCTACATTTATCTTTGGTTTTCCATATTGCTTAGCTGCAATTTTTTTTAAATGGCAGATTTCTTTGCAAATTGTTATTATTTCGAGCAAACATGGCTCCAAAAGGAAAGGACAATGCATGGGCTCATTGTGATGTAATTGATGGAAAAATGATATGCAAATTATACCATAAATCTATTGGAGGTAGGAGTATTCTTAGGTTGAAACAACACTTGGTTGGGATAAGAGGCCAAGTAAAGCCATGTGATGCACCAAATGCACTTTTAGGTCCTATTAGGGCATAATACATTTCCAAGCTTGAAAAGTTTTATGAGGATAAGGCTAGGGAGAAGGCCATCCAAGATGACATTGCAAGGAAGAGGGAATTATTAGAAGCCATGAAAGAAAGTGGGTATGATGATTATGAGATTCAAGACTCCTCTTCTATCCCTTCCACCAATGACCCCTTTCACTATGTTCATCCTTCTTTTGGCCAACCATCAAAAGGAACAAAGATAACAAACATCCAAAGTTATGTCTCATCTTCTGCCAAAATTGCCTCTTCTAATCCCACTTCCTCCTAGCCAAGTTACCAACCCACTTTGGATCAACATTGGAAAAGACAATGCAAAGAAACTTCTCATCAACACATTGCTAGATGGTGGTATGATTCAGATATCCCATTTAATGTTGCTCGCTCACCTTATTACCAAGCTATGTGGGACTCTGTGATAGCTACAGGAAAAGGCTTCAAAGGCCCTAGTCTGCATGACTTGAGGGGAGCTCTTTTGCAAAAAGAGATATCTTCCATTGATGAGTATTTTGTTGAGTTTAAAGATTCATGGCTCAAAATAGGTTGTTCCATCATGTCAGATGGGTGGACCAATGGAAAGAACCACACTATCATTAATTTCCTTGTTTCTTGCCCTCAAGGAACCATGTTTTTGAAATCAATTGATGCATCTGATAAGGTAAAGGATGCAACCCTTCTATTTGAGCATTTGGATAACATTATTCAGGAAGTTGGGGAGCAGCATGTTGTGCAGGTCATCACTGATAATGCCTCAAACTATGTTCTTGCTGGAAAGATGCTTGAGACCAAATATAAGACCATATTTTGGACTCCATGTACTGCACATTACATAGACCTCATGCTTGAGGATATAGGCAAAGTGGAGTGGGTAAAAAAACACTGTAGAGCATGCCAAGTGCATAACAAAATACATTTACAACTACTCATGAGTATTGAGCCTAATGAGGAAACACACTAAGGGCAAAGAGCTTGTTAGGCCTGCAATGACGAGATTTGCAACTCACTTCCTCACGTTGCAATGTCTCAATGGTCAACATAAAAACTTGCAGGAAATGTTTTCCTCTGAAGAATGGTCTAAATCTCGGTGGGCTCATAGACTAGATGGAAAAGACACCAAAAAGAAAGTGTTAGACACTTATTTGAAAAGGTCTCTAGAGCTTGTGAAAATTACCGAGCCCCTTGTTAAGGTGCTAAGGATGGTGGATGGGGAAAGATTGGCCATCGGCTACATTTATGAGGCTATGGATCAAGCAAAGGAGTAGATACGGGCAGCTTACAAGGACAGGTTAGCTAAATATGGCCGTATATGGGAGATCGTTGATAACAGATGGAACAATCAACTCCATCGTCCTATACATGCAGCTGGGTATTTTTTGAACCCAAAGTATCATTATAAAAATTGGCTAAGAGATCTGCATGATGGGGAGGTCAGAGCTGGATTGGTTGATTGCTTGGAGCGCATGGTCCCTAGCCATGCAGACCAGTTGGAAATACATAGACAGCTTACTATTTTCAATATGGCAGGTGGTACTTTTGGCAAAAAATTGGCAAAGATGGCAAGAGATGTGGACCAATCAGGTAAGCAATTCCAATTTCCAATTTGTTTTTCTTTTCAAGTTAAAATTGTTTACGTTCTTTACAATTCAAATTATAAACTAGGTTACCAATTAATGTCTTTTTCTTTGCAACACATTGGTGGGAGACATTTGACGGCCAGTTTCCTCAATTACAAAGGTTTGCAATTAGAGTCCTCAGTCAAACTTGCAGTGCTTCAAGTTGTGAGCACAATTGGTTTGTTTTTGACCGCATACACACGAAAAAGAGAAACTATTTGGAACAAAAATGGTTAAATGATCTTGTTTTCGTGCAATACAACCTTCGACTAAGGAGGAACCAAATGATGAGCAAAACACCTGATCTAGATCCCATTGTGTTGGACGATATTGATCCAACATCAGAATGGGTGGAGGAGACTGAAGATCCTGTGTTTGAGGCTGATTTTGATATCAACATGGTTTTAGCGGAGGATGAAGCAGATTATGTGGTGGCATCAGAACTAGGATCAGTAGCGGCATCAAGGAAAGGCAAAGAACCAATGCAAGGCACTAGTCGTGCAGGTCGACAAACTCGTGCTTCCATTAGGTCCACTTCTATTTTCATTGGTGGCATTGATACTGATGTTGCAAATCAGGCTGAGGCATCCTTAGACTTTGAACCAGATGATGTCTATGTAGCTCCTGATGATGATCCTGTGTCTAGTAGTGGTGATGAACTTGATGATTGATCATGTGTACACTGTAGACTTGTAGTAGGACTGTAGGTCAATGGCCTCACAGCTTGCAGCATTGTTTTTGGACTTTATAGGCCATTTAGAGCCTCATTTCTTATGTATTTTGCTATTTTGTTGATGATATGTATTGCACTCGGTGCCATTTTGATATATTCACCTTTACATGGTATATAAATGAGCAAACTTTGCATATTTTGTCTCTATTGGCTTGGAATCATAGTTTTACATCTTAAAAATAGTTTTGTTTCATTAAAAATTAATTATTTAATGTTTTTTTTTAAACCGGTTCGTTTAGACCAAACCAGTCCCGGTTAGACCGGTTTCGGTCGGTAAACTGGTTCATTAAGTGGACCGGTCCGGTCACCGGTTCTGGTTTTAAAAACTATGGTTTCATCATAACCTCTGAACCATTGTGTAAAAAATAAAAGAAAAATTCAGAATTTTTTAGGCTTGAGCGTTAAAGAAAATCACTCGCAAATTTCCACAAATTTATGATAAAAAATTCAATTTACTTTTGAGTTGATTTATCAGTTGGCCATGGGTTTCTTTGACCTCTGCCATTGTCCTGAAAGTAAGCATTCTCAACAGCTGGTGCAAGTTTTTTTTTTTTTTTTTTTTTTTTGTAAGTCTAAACTTATGGTTTTGGAGGTGTATATTTTCACTAGAGTTCAAGCCTTTCTTACCGCACAGAGTCATCATTTATTTTCTAAGCTTAAATTTCAGATTTTCAGAATTTATTGTCTCCTAAATAGTGAACAAGTTTGATTTCATTTCTATTTGAAGACAGTGAGTTAGAAGATTCTTGTTTTGAAGTGTTTCAATTAGCAGATCAATCTTATTTTCCGAAGGAGATTTTGATCTACTTGTTTTGAAGAAATTTAATCAAGCCCCTTCAAAATCTGAAGCATACCGTGTGCTCTTGTGCATTCAATTATGGCATTTGGTAGCTTGAGAAGTATTTGACATCATTGTGATTTCCTCATTTCTTCGCCGTTGCATTTTCTGTTTATATCAGAATCTCACTTCTTAGAGTTCGGACCTAAGATTTAAGTTACTTCTTGCATAAATCACTGTTAGTAGCCTCATTGAATCCTGAATCTTTCTGCTTTCTCAGATCTCTCTGGATTCTAATTGCTGGTCTGGATTTTCTTTCTCATTAGCTCAGATCTCAATAGTATTGATAGCTAAATCTGATTGCTAGATTGCTTCACACTTAACTTATTGTTGTCATCTCATTATCTTTGGTTCCTAATAGTTACTTTACAGAGTGAAGAACACCTTAAGGGAAGTAACATAACTAAAGGTACATGACATAGCAGTGCTTCGTAAATCTGGTCATTGCTCATTGCTCACAATTTTATTTATCTTGAGTCACTTGTCTCACTTGATTTTTTTTTTTTAGCTGCTACCTGATAAAGCAAAGAATACTCTAAACAACACTGTGCATTAATTGATCTAAGTAGTGGTTTCCATTTTGCTTAGCAGCTTCACCTGTCATTCAAATATTTTTGCTCTTAAAGAACAAACATCAAGGGAAACAATCTAATTGGATCTATAATTCATTTCACCTAAGAGCATTGTCATTCGACTAACGTTGAATTTGCCTTTCAGTTTGATATATGTTTTCGATCTAATTTGTTGGTCTTGCTGTTGGAGAAGGTCTGGGCATCCTCATTGGTAGCTCATTGTCTCATGTTTGCAGCATTTGAAAATTATACATCAAAGATCAGAATATTGGGAAATTAATTGCATACATTTTATTTTGTCACCTTTTGGCACTTCTCATAATTTTGAGTACTGATTTGTTAATTTTCTGAGTTAAACCAAGTCTGCTATAATTGATTTCAGAGGTCTAGAATGGCATGAAGGTAATGGATAGTCAGCATAAGTCATTGGACTCTTGGGTTGATATGTTCATTTATTTTGGGCATCTTTATAGGCTAATGTGTTAATTACAAATCTATGAATACATTGGTTACAGTGGTAATAAATCCATAGAAGAAAACAGCTAGCAGTTCTCACTTTTTTGCACTCTTTGTGGATTGAGTTTCATCAACAGAGGTCTGATGTAAATTTTTACAGAAGTTTGAGCTGATACATAGTGACTGTAAGATCAGATTCTTTGATCTCTGAAGTCTATACTACATTTCAAGTCTTGGTCTTGTTACATTTCTCATCAAACCACTATTAGCAATTTCAGTAAATGTGTTCACGATAACTGAAAGTTTAGCTTGCGCTCATATAATTCTTAATAGGCACAGTTGGCTGATTTAGTATCACTGGTTGGATTAAGTAAAATACTTCTTTAATTGCTTACAAGTGGTTTAGTGTTGGAACACAATCTCACGATTTAACCTGCATCATTGCATTTTTATAACTCTAGTATCTCATGAAGAGTATAGCTGCAGCATTTCACTGATAATGGAACTCTTACATCTGCAACTTATCTTTTGCATCTTCAGCCTAACTCAGCTTGCATTTGCATTCTCTAACTCATTCTCATTAAGCAACACTCTTCTGACTTGATAAACCATTTATTTTGCAAGTTAGTTTCTTTAAGCATTGAATTAAAGGCACAAGTCTCATAACATCAAATCTAAGTAGTCCAATTTGATTGAATAGCCTAAGCCATAGTTTTCAAAACCGACCTTGCTAACCGGTTACCGGTCTAACCGGCTGGTTAGCAGGGCCACCGGTCGAAACCAGCCAAAAAACCCAGTTAGGGGGGGCATTTCTCCTTTTTTGCAAAAAACCGGTCCTAACCGGCCAGTTTAGGACAGAACCGGCCAGTTTGTATCAAACCGGCCGGTTCCATCCTAAACTGGCCGGTTAGGAGGCATGCCCACTGTCAACTGAAAAAACAACTTTTTGACTATGTTTTAGGGGTTTTGGAGGGAAACTAAGGGTGCTTTCCCTCCAAAAACACCCTCTCCAAGCCTTTAAGAGGCCCCTCTCCCTCTCATTTGTCTCACACATCTCATTTGGAGTATTTGTGAGTTTGCTTGGAAGCTTGGAGAGTGTTGAGTTTTTGCTAGAGTAGTGGAACAACAGAGTTTAAGCTAAGTAGTAGTCATCATGCCTCCAAAAGCTAGAGATACTACATGGGCTCATTGTGATATGATTGATGGCAAAATGATATGCAAATATTGCCAAAAATCCATTCAAGGAGGAGGTATTAACAGGTTCAAGCAACACTTGGCTGGGATAGGAGGCCATGTGGAGCACCAAATGAAATAATAGGGCATATTAGGGTAGAATACCTTCAGAAGTTTGAGACTCAAGTCACTGAACCAATAGAGAAGTTTGTGACTGCAAAGTTTGGGAGCCAACACTCAACCAACTGAGTTTGATCATGATGACTCATGAGAAGTTTCAAGTGATAATGTTGATCACTATTATAGTATTATCATATATGTAGACTTGAGTCTTGTAGTAGGCCACTGGCCCCATAGTTTGTAGGCTTTGTTTTTACACTCTAGAGGCCATTTAGAGCCTCATTGCTTATGTATTTTGTCGATGATATGTATAGCACTCAGTGCCATTTTGATATATTCACCTTTACATGGTATATAAATGAGCAATCTTTGCATATTTTGTTTCTATTGGTTTGGAATCATGGTTTTAAATCTTAAAAATAGTTTTTTTCATTAAAAATTATTTATTTAATGTATTTTTTTAAAACCGGTTCGTTTAGGCCAAACCAGTCCCAGTTAGACCAGTTCCAGTTGGTAAACCGGTTCATTAGGTGGACCGGTCCGGTCCACTGGTTCCAGTTTTAAAAACACTGGCCTAAGCATTGCTCAGTTAATCACACTTGCATCTAATTTAAGTCAAGCTACTAAGATAACCCTAAGTACATCTTCTAGAACTTGTTGTCTCCCAACAATTTTCCCTTCATCATCCACTCTTTCACCCTTTAGGGACAACCCCCCTTAACTTGTCTAGGAGATAGCTAGAACGGAGTGGGCAGGGATTAGGGTGACAACCCTTGCCTTGAGCGTTGTAGCCCTTGTGTACACTTTGGGCAACAACATTTTTTGGCACCGTTGCTAGGGACCAATTTATTGGGCCTTGGCTTTACGACATTCGTCTTTCATCTTTCTCCTCTTTCAATCGCGCCGAAAAAGTCAACACTTCTTGGCATTGTCACCGGGAATAGAGTTTTTTCTGTCCTTGGTTTCTCCGACATCGTTTTAATCATCTTATCTTTTCCACCATTCATTATCCTATCAAGCGGCACAACATTTCCTGGCGTCATTTGATCTTTTCATCGTCTTACCTTTCGTCATCTCATTAATCGTTTCATCTGCACTTTTAGCATCTAGACATTTTGGTTCGTTTTTTGTTTGGGTGGTGACTCCACTTCTTTCATTTCTTACAAAAATTTCTACTAGAATCTAGCTTCTTGTGGATCTTTTGATTTTCTTGAGCAAGGGTCTCTCTCTAGCATCCATTTGGTCCCTCCTTATCCCTTCAAGCAAGTCATCATGGATGATTCATTTACATCGTGTCATTTTACTGATTTTCTCCATGATATACCGTAAGTGGCCATTCATAAATTGCCTTCGTTCTTAGGTGCTGATTCAGTCACTGTTATAAAGCATCTGTGCAGGGTTTCTCATACAATAATCAAATATTGTAGTTGTCCCCAGTATAATCATGAAGATGTCAAAATGCGTCTATTTGCCTTTTCTCTAGAGGGTGATGCTTTGAATTGGTTTAATAATTGTTCTGAAGATTCATTCGCTTTTTTACAAGACATTGTCAATGCTTTTACAGATTGATATGGTGATCAAGGTAGCTCGCCTTGTGCCCCTCAAATTATGCAACAGATGAGAGTGATCTTGTAAAGGATCTAGTTGTCAATGAAAGATTTCAAGACAATTCTTCATATTAGAATGTGCCATGCACTTGTATAGTTGCTAGACAAATACATGATATTGGAAAAGCAGGAACAAGTTATCAAATCAATGTCGACAATGAAAGGGAAAATGATAAGAAAATTATAGAAGAACTAAAGCAGATGGTTGAAGACATGCAGTTCAATCAAACGAAGTTGGTAAAAAATATGGAGCTTAATCAAGAAAAATTTGTAACCGATTACGTCAAGGATAAGAGAACTTTGTACACCCACCCGGAAAAACGTGATAAGGAGATGGAAAGCATGAAAATTAAACACTATGATCTTAATTGACATGCAGAGTCAGCATGCTAAGGAAATGGAAACCATGAAAGCTAATCATGTCAAGGAAATTAATTCTATGCAAAGCAAGTTATTAGCCCTAGAGGAAAAGATGACGATCATGGAATTCAATAATTCAAATCAAGTGACTGCCATTGAAGCAAGATATAAAGAAGAAATAAGTTTGATTCAAAACAAAGTGTCAACTATGGATGAAGAAATGACCATCATGAGATTCGATTATAATAATCAGTTAACTACCATGCAAGCAGATCATAAGAAAGAGATAAACAATATGCAAAACTGTTTCATGGGCATGAAAGCAAAGAATGATCAAATTATAAAGGACATGGAAGTTGGTGAAATATCTCTTTAGAATAGATTATTGGCCATAGAAGAAAAGCATGTACCGTGTGCCATAAATACAGATGGAATACATATCATTGAAAACAGATTAAAAATCATGGAAGTTAATCATTCTAATTAGATGTCCATTATTCAGAATCAAATAAAGGCTATGCAAGCTAATCATTTCACTATGCAAGAAAGATTCGTGAAGACTAAACTCAACCAAGCGAAGTTAATAGTAAGACATGCCAGAGAAATGGGTTCATTACATAAGAGGTTAGAAGAGAGGAAATCACAAGTCCCGTCATGCTGCGAATATCCCGAGAAAGAGGCTAACTCCATTAACGAAGATTTAACTAAGAATGACATGATCAAAGAAGAAATTAAAAAGGGTCAAGATATTACTCATGACATCTGTGCAACTGATCCATCATTCTTGACAAAGCAGATGCAAAATGAAGAAAGACATGCCATGCATATCTTACATACTTCATCTGAGAGTTTTGAAGCAGAATATTCTACCTCATCAGTGATATAGTCTGCCACAAAGAAAAATCGCAAGAGAGAGAATAAGAAAGCGATTCGATGCATTAGATGGTCGTGAACAACTTGATTTTTGGATAGGAAAAAGTCCTACTGTATGCAGAATTGGACAAGGCACATCCGAGAAACAACCGACAGATTTGCCTAAAAGCACGCAAATGCTCAGTATGTACTATATTGAATGCATCTGATGCCATGGGGCATCTTTGTATTGTATTTGTAACCTTATGCCTTGTTATTTCAGCGTTTCATTTTGTAGTTGGATTTGTGTTTCTCATGTTATTAGACTAGTTAATAAATGAAGAAATTATATCTTTCCTGTGCTTCACGTTACATGATGATTTTTGGATGGACGCTACTTATATTATGTTGTGTGTTGCATGGATGCAGATTCTGGGTTCTCACATTCCTCCAGTGCAGCAACGTGTCCTCAAGTAGAGCTAGATGTTAACCACTACATGTCAATGACCCATAGCAGTACACCCCCTTTTTTGCAAAAGGGATAGTGCCTGATTGATGTGTTCGTGTTGTCCAGCTATCATCATCAGCTTGATCACCATCTTATAATGTAAACCCAGTCTGCATGTGTATAATGTAAATAATCTCAGCAGATCTGTGTTGTATATGTAATTACCTAGGTAAACCTACTTTTCTGGTGATGATCTACATTCCGGGAGGATTTTTGTCTCACTGATCCATTCTCGGATGGTCGACAGAGTTTTCTTTAAGCCTTACCCCAAAGCCGGAATGAATTTTGTCACTGGGATCTTAAGAGAGTCCTAGTGTTCTAGATCGAGTCTATGTAAAAGTGAGTTGAGAATAATCCTAACTATTTGGTTAGGTTATTTTATTACAAATTGTTTGATCTGCTAGATTATATTCGTGTCACAGAACTGGGTTGTTTGTGAGGGTCTTTTGCAAATAGGTTTTCCCCCTTGAGATGTAAAAAATATAAAATCATGATGTAAAGTGTTTTGCGGGTTGAAAAAATAATTTATCCCCTCATAGGTTAATTAATTAAATTTTATGGCCAAAATTAATTAAAATCCTAAGCCAGAAATTTAATTAATTCTAGGTCCTGGGTAATTGGTCTTTAAAAATTAAATTTTAAGAGGTTTAAGGACAAAGGTAAATTAATTATTTTGCTAAATTTTAAGTCTTTGGTCCCTAAGGTTAAGTCAAAGTCAAAATTTTGAGGAAATTAATTCAAAAATATAATTTTTGAATTTTTTAAAATGCATTTAATTGAAACTTTCTAATTTCCTCAATAATTTAAAATTTCGATGGATGAGATTAAAAGAAATTTTAATTCCCATCAATGGTTGAGATTGCTTTGACGAGGATCACTCGAACTAGGCGTTGGATGATTTATCTTTAAATAGGAGGTCATTTATGAGTGAATAGATTTGATCTTTTGATCGTGTGCTAAGTGAAAAGCTCCCTTGTAATCTTTTGATGAACAATAAAGAAAGACTTTGGGGTTAATTTTTGCTGATGTTACTCTTCGTAGAAATACTGTAAGATGTATAATTCTCATGCATAAATTTCTTTTTAGCCATTGATGATAGCTTTCTGAAAAGTGATTTGAGTACAGGTATCTTGCTCAGTCGCTAGGGTTTAAATGATAATCTAAATTTTGAACATAATAGCAGGTATCTCTATTTGTCTGAGTTTTATTATTGTTTTCTCCCTCTCTGTTGATCGCTGAATTGAGTTTTGTAGGGAGATCTTGATTTTTAGATCATCGGGCATTCGGGGAAATTTTCATTTGAACCAGCGAATTCCCGATTCGTATTTTCTAAAAAGCCAAACTTAATTTGATTTCGGGCTTATCATAAGATTTTTAGTGGTGATGCATGAAGGGTTTTAAGCTCAGCACCTCTTTAAAATTCAAAAAATTATTATTATTATTATTTTTATTTTTTTTCTTCTGTGCTAAATCGATATATCTGGCTGTTAAGAGCCTCAAATTATCAGATTTGGGAGTGGAGTCGGACTCGCACTCCCTAGATCTGATAGATCTGCTATTTATGTACATAGATTTGTAATTATTTTTGGTTTTTTGACTTAGGTTTCTCTAGGTTTAAGTTTTTATCATTGTATAGATTTAATAGTTTGTAAAAATATATTTTTTAAAATCTATTTTGTAAATAACTTTAGGATTTCAAAATTATTTAAGTTTTAATTTTGTAGTTTAAATTTCTTTTAGTTAGATTTAACTTTTAATTTTTAGATTTCCTTTTTGTATATAATCAGGGGTGAGAAGACATAAGACTTTTCAACGTTAGTTCGTTTTTGCAGGTTGTTGTTAAGGAAGCCGTCCAGTTCAACCAGTCTTTTCTAAGCTTCCTTATCAACAAATCGATTTTCTTGGAGGGTTTCAAGTGATCGTTCTATTTATTTTCTTTTGCAGGGAATCGTAATTGATTTTTTTCAAGGGTTTGAAAACCAAAGTTCTACATTTTTAGTAGCCGTCTATATTCTGGGCTCAAATTTTTTAGTACGGCAAACACCGTAGGGCTGCTCTAGCTTCATATTGAAGGGTTTTTAGGAAGCCTCTCGCCTCTAAATCGATTTTTCTCTTTGAAGGTTCCTACAATTTGTTTGTTTGTTTGTTTTTATTTTCTTTTTTGTAAATTTGCAAATCATAAATGGATCTATCTCTGCTGTAACTCGTCATATTTTTTGGAAGACTAATCCTCTGTTTTGTGGCAAAAGGATCAGAGATTTGGAGGGTTTCTTCTCTAAAATTTATTTACCAAAAATTTCTTTGGAAACCACAAGCCTCTTGGACAGCTTCATTGTTGTTCCATTAAATTTACTGATTCCTTGATTTTTGCAGCTCTCTGTGTGTCATTAAGGAAGCCGGTTTCCCTTGTAACTGAGTTTCATCATAACCTGTGAACCATTGCATAAAAAATAAAAGAAAAATTCAGATTTTTTAGGCCCGAGCTTTAAAGAAAGTCACCCGCAGATTTCCACAAATTTATGATAAAAAATTCAATTTACTTTTGAGTTGATTTCTCAGTTGGCCGTGGGTTTCTTTGACCTCTACCATTGTCCTGGAAGTAAGCATTCTCAACAGCTGGTGCAAGTTTTTCCTTTTTTTTTAAGACTAAACTTATGGTTTTGGAGGTGTATATTTTCACTAGAGTTCAAGCTCTTCTTACCACACAGAGTCATCATTTATTTTCTGAGCTTAAATTTCAGATTTTCAGAATTTGTTGTCTCCAAAATAGTAAATAAGTTTGATTTCATTTCTATTTGAAGACAGTGAGTAAGAAGATTCTTGTTTTGAAGTGTTTCAATTAGCAGATCAATCTTATTTTCCGAAGGAGATTTTGATCTACTTGTTTTGAAGAAATTTAATCAAGCCCCTTGTCCTCTTGTGCATTCAATTATGGCATTTGGTAGCTTGAGAAGTGTTTGACATCATTGTGATTTCCTCATTTCTTCGCTGTTGCATTTTCTGTTTAGATCAGAACCTCACTTCTTAGAGTTTGGACCTAAGCTTTAACTTCTTGCATAAATCACTGTTGGTAGCCTCATTGAATCCTGAATCTTTTTGCTCCCTCAGATCTCTCTGGTTTCTAATTGCTGGTCTGGATTTTCTTTCTCATTAGCTCAGATCTCAATAGTATTGATAGCTAAATCTGATTGCTAGATTGCTTAACACTTAACTTATTGTTGGCATCTCATTATCTTTGGTTCCTAATAGTTACTTTACAGAGTGAAGAACACCTCAAGGGAAGTAGCATAACTAAAGGTACATGACATAGCAGTGCTTCATAAATCTGATCATCGCTCATTGCTCACAATTTTATTTATCTTGAGTCACTTGTCTCGCTTGATTTTTTTTTTAGCAGCTACCTGATAAAGTAAAGAATACTCTAAACAACACTGTGCATTAGTTGATCTAAGTAGTGGTTTCCATTTTGCTTAGCAGCTTCACCTGTCATTCAAATATTTTGTGCTCTTAAAGAACAAACATCAAGGGAAACAATCTAATTGGATCTATAATTCATTTCACCTAAGAGCATTGTCATTCCACTAACGTTACATTTGCCTTTCAGTTTGATATATGTTTTCGATCTAATTTGTTGGTCTTGCTATTGGAGAAGGTCTGGGCATCCTCATTGGTAGCTCATTGTCTCGTGTTTGCAGCATTTGAAAATTATACATCAAAGATCAGAATATTGGGAAATTAATTGCATACATTTTATTTTGTCACCTTTTGGCACTTCTCATAATTTTGAGGACCGATTTGTTAATTTTCTGAGTGAAACCAAGTCTGCTATAATTGATTTCAGAGGTCTAGAATGGCATGAAGGTAATGGATAGTCAACATAAGTCATTGGATAATCTCTTGGGTTGATATGTTCATTTATTTTTGGGCATCTTTATGGGCTAATGTGTTAATTACAAATCTATGAATACATTGTTTACAGTGGTAATAAATCCATAGAAGAAAATAGCTAGCAGTTCTCACTTTTTTGCACTCTTTGTGGATTGACTTTCATCAACAGAGGCCTGATATAATTTTTTACAGAAGTCTGAGCTGATATATATTGACTGTAAGATCAGATTCTTTTATCTCTGAAGTCTATACTACATTTCAAATCTTGGTCTTGTTACATTTCTCATCAAACCACTATTAGCAATTTCAGTAAATGTGCTCACAATAACTGAAACTTTAACTTGTGCTCATATAATTCTTAATAGGCACAGTTGGCTGATTTAGTATCACTGGTTTCATTAAATAAAATACTTCTTTAATTGCTTACAGGTGGTTTAGTGTTGGAACACAATCTCACGATTTAACCTGCACCATTGCATTTTTATAACTCTAGTATCTCATGAAGAGTATAGTTGCAGCATTTCACTGATAAAGGCACTCTTACATCTGCAACTTATCGTTTGCATCTTCATCCTAACTCAGCTTGCATTTGCATTCTCTAACTCATTCTCATTAAGCAGCAGTTGTTATCTTCTGACTCGATAAACCATTTATTCTACAAGTTAGTTTCTTTAAGCATTGAATTGAAGGCACTTGTCTCATAACATCAAATCTAAGTAGTCCAATCTGATTGAATAGCCTAAGCATTGCTCAATTAATCACACTTGCATCTAATTTAAGTCAAGCTACTAAGATAATCCTAAGCGCGTCTCCTAGAACTTGTTGGCTCCCAACAAGTTTCCCTTCGTCATCCACCCTTTCACCCTGTTGTCGCACAGATTGTCACAACAACGCTCAGACCGGGCGCTATCACTCTGATCCCTGATCTCTCCGTTTAAGCCGTCTCCCGAGGCTAAGGGGGGTAGACCCTATGGGATGAAGGGAGACTAACTATGGACCAATTGGGTTGGGAAACACAACAAGGTGATACCATTATTTGATTGATTTTGGGAATTAATGTACCAGTTCCTTATGGAGTTATTGATTAAATGTTTATTTATTAGATGTTGCAGTAATATGAAATTTGTAAAACAATCATTTATCATAGAATAATCCGAGCAATGCAAGATAATTGATAAACGCACAATGCTTTAATAATGTTCCAGCAATTAAACTTCAATAAAAATCAAATGCTTTGAGCGATCATAAAATTTAAATGCTAACTAGTGACCACTTTCATATAGCTAACTTGTAAATAAACATTTAGGTGCATTTAACTATAGAAAAGTGGAACCACGAAAGACACCAAAAATGAATTTTCAATTAATCTTTTTCAAATATTTTTCATTTTTATATTTTTAAATAAAACTAAACTAGGAAAAAATTAAAGTAAATGAAATTTAAAATTACTAACACTAAACTAAACTAAAT
>APFE031131827.1:67858-97068 GCA_000404065.3 Pinus taeda
TTAATTTTTATTTTTGGATCCTGGAACTTAGCCTTTGGAAAAATCACCTAGGACCTAGGACTTAGTACTCATAAGGGGATTAAAAACATTTTCTAACCCTCAAGACAATTTACATCATGACTTTTACAATTTTACATCTCAAAGGGGGAAAACCCATTTGACATAGACCCTCATAGACCACCCAGTGCTGCGACCAAATATAATTTAGCAGATCAACGCACTAGGATTCCCTTAAGATTCTAATGACAAAATTCATTCCGGCTTTGGGGTTAGGCTGAAGGAAAACTCTGCCGATCATGGATTGGTGAGACAAAAAACCTTCCGGAACGTAGATTATCACTAGAAAATTAGGTCCACCTAGGCAATTTTCATACATGACTCAGCTCTGCTAAGATTATTTACAATTCACACATGCGGACTGGGTTTACAACATAATATGATAAGGTTGACGATGACAGTCGAATGGCACAGACACGTCAATCAAGCGCTGTCCCTTTTGCGAAGAAAAGGGGGTGTACTGCTAAGGGTAGTTGACACGTAGTGGTCAACATCTGGCTCCACTTGGGGACACGTAGCTGCACTGTAAATGTGAGAATCCAGAATCTGCATCCATGCAACACAACAAAATATAAGTAGCATCCATCAAAAATCATCATATAACATTAAGCACATGAAAGATATAAGCTCTTCATTTATTAACTATCTAGAAAAGCAAATCTAATCCTAAAACAGAAATGAAAATGCTGAAAAACGAGTAAGGTTAGAAATACAGAGGATGCCCCATGGCATCAGATGTGTTCAATATAGTGTATATTGAGCATTTGCCTGCTTTCAGGCAAATTTGATGGCTGCTTGTCAGATGTGCCATGTCCAATTTTGCATATGGTAGGACGTTTTCCTATTCGAAAATCAAGCTGCTCGCGGCCGTCTGATGCGTGAAATCTTCTTCTCATTCTCTTTTTCTTGCACTTTTTCTTCTTGGCAGTTTGTATCACTGATGACATGGAACTTTCTGCTTCAAAACTTTCAGATGAAGTATGTAAGATATGCGTGACATGTATTTCTTCATTCTGCATCTGCCCTGCCAAGGATGATGGACCAATCTCACAGGTGCCATGAGTTATAACTTGATCTTCAATCGTTGGTGGATTAACCGTGTGAGCATCAACCTGATTATTAATTTTCCTTTCATCCAGGTCATTTTCAATGGAACAAAGAACCTCATAACAAGATGGAGCTTGCTGTAACAGATAAGAAGGCTCTTGATCTATTGACATTCCTTGGTTTCTTTCATCTTCCGATTGCTGTTGAAATTTCTGAAACTGTATTTTAATGGCATCCATCTGACTAGAGTGCTCAACCTTTATAGCACTGATTTCCCTGGCATGGTTTTCCTCCATGGTCAGTAACTTATTCTGAAGTCATATCTGATTAGCTTCCATATCTTTTATTACTTTATCATCTTTTTCCTTTATGGTCATCAAGCAGTGCTGGATAGAGTTTATCTCTTTCTTATGATTTGCTTGCATGGTCGTCATATTTTTCTCTAAGCCTGATAACTTGCTTTGCATAAAACAATTTCTGTGTCATGATTAGTTTTCATTGCCTCAATTTCCTTAGCATGTTGATTTTGCATGATCTCCATTTCCTTGTTATGTTTTTCCAGGTGGGTGCATAAATTTCTCACATCATTGGCGTAATTAGTTTGATTAATCTCCATATTTTTTACCAGCTGCATTAGTTCTTGTATAATTTGCTTTTGATCTTCCTTTTCAATGTCAACGCCATTTTTAGAATCCATCCCATACTTTTCTACTATCATAGATTTGATCTACAATGGTACAGGTGGATGGCACATTTTGATATAAAGAATTGTCTTGAAATCTTTCATTGGCAGCTGGACCTTTTACAAGATTACTTTCCTTCTGTTGCACAATTAGGGGCATAAGGCGAGTTATCTGGATCACCATATCTATCTTTAAAAGCATTGACAATGTCTTGTAAAGAAGTGAAAGAATCTTTAGGACAACTATTAAACCAATTCAAAGCATCATCCTCTAAAGAAAGGACAAATAGACGCATTTTGACATCTTCATGATTATACTGAGGAGATCTACAATACATGATCATTATACGAGTAAACCCGCCTAGATGCGTTTTAACAACCACTGAATCAGCACCCGAGAACACAGGTAATTTAGAAATGGCCACTTTCGGAACATCATGATGAACATCAGTGAAATGACATTGTTTAAACGAATAATCCATGATGAATAATGAGGGACCAAATGGATGATAGAAAGAGATTCCTGCTCAAGAAAATCAAGAGATGAAAGAAGTGGAGTCGCCACTTGAACAATGAATCTAATTCTAGGATCCAAAAGAAAGCAACAAGTAGATATGAGGGAAGCTTCTTGTCTGGGAAAAATAAATGAAAAAAAATGGATTTGCCACCCAAACAAGAAACAAATTGAAGAGTAGTTGCTGATATGACGAAAGATAAGACGATGAAAAGATCCAAATGATGCCAAAAAATGTTGAATCTGCCAACTCAAATGAGAGATGAGAAAGATGAAAGAATGATGAGAAGGTGAATGTCGTTGAAACGCCAGGGACAGAAAAACTCTATCCCCGGCAGATCGATTTCTAGAGTAGCACTAGTCAGCGATTGGAGAGCCAGAGATAGTATGGAGGAAGTTTTCCAGATCAGAGAGGCAACAACAAGAGTGTAATATTCCTAATTAGCCATGGCTAATTGGAATATTCGATTTTGCTCAATTTTGCCTTCTATAGTTATCTATAAATAGAAAGGTGAGGAAAGGGGGGGACATAACTCACTTTTAGAATAAAGTCACTCCCTAGTAGCACAATGTTGTAACTTAAAAGGGAGCCAAGGGGGGCCAAAGGACCACGAAGAGGAGGGGCCCACATAGACACTTGGAGGGACTGCGCAGATGGAGAGGAGCATGTGGCAAGAGAAGGGGCTACGTTGGAGGAGGTGGGCTTTGGGGTTGAGAGAGGCCAATGCTATAAAGGGGAGAGGAGCCTCCTCATTTCGTGATTCGATTATGTGTGTTTGAGCTAGTCACTTCGACTTGGAGCACGTTGGCTGTTTAGCTTGTCTGCAGCATTGTTTAGTGCATTGAGTGTCTCCATTCGGAGATCTCACATTTAGCCCCGAGGGACTTCGAGTGCCTACTCGGGAAAGGTAGTTTTTAGCAGTCTTTTGCAGTAGGATTGATCTATGGCATTGAGGGGGATCGGAGCATTTGAGGACTGCGCAGTATTGAGAGAGAGGGACGTAGTTCTTCTGGAGGTATCTCTGGATTGGGGGTTTGTCGAGGATTTGAGCCGGGAGATTGAGCAAGGGATCAACCCTTGCATATTGGAGGATTTTGGCAGAGTCTCGAGCAGAGTTTTGGAGAATTATACTCAGTGGTAGCGCAGAGCTTTGAGGGACAGCGTAGATCCCCAAGGGGGTGATTTTCGGGGTCGGCTATTTCAGAAAAAACATTTTGGGTTTTTCTGGGTTTCTTGAGTAGAATTTGATTCTAGAGTTTTAGTATTTTCTGAGGAGGGGAACAGCCCCAAATCCTCGTTTGATTTCCAGCAACAACAGCATCACGACAATTCTCCAACAGCTTGGACGTAGTTCAGAGAGAGGCCATTCCTTTACTATTCTAATTGTATTTCTTCACTTGCCTTGTGCAAGTCGAGGTGCCATCTTTCTGATCACCTCCTGTACTCATTCCATTACTCAGTATAATAAAATGGCTTAGCATTTCTCTCTGCATTTCTTGAGTATCTGCTTATATTTCATGTTTACATTATTATATGTTGCACCACTGTTATTTTTATCACTTTGAGCTTCTCGATTACTATATCATTGGTACGTATTTGGTTGGGGGTTTACTGGGGTTTGGGGAATATCCCTGAAACGGTATATTACAAAGAGGGTCGAGTTATTCCCAGTGAGGCAACGCAAAGGATTACGCAGTTGCTTCAGATTGGCAGTTCGATTTTCTAGAGAGAAATTCATTCTCAGCTCTAGAGGCAGGGCAGAGATTCTAGAGTGCCGGAGAAACGATTTCCTCAACAGAGGTAAGCATAATGACTTCATCAAAGACTAGTTGGAGGCTTGACGTCATAGAGACTGCACAAAGGTTGACGCAGAGGGTCTAGGAGGCCCAGTTTTTTGAAGGCAGGTTGTGTCGAGATTGCTTGTGGAGGAAAGGGTAATTCCCTTCAATAATTTTTCCTAGATTTTCTTGGTGTGGATTGTCAGTTTCAAGATTGCACTCAGATTTTTACTGCTACATAATAAAATAAAACCCACATCTGCGGCACCAGTTTTCCCGCATTGGGATTTTATAGGGACTTTTGTCCAAAAACAACGGTGTTATTTTTATGTGTGTGCTAGTATTTTCTTAGTTCCAATGCTCTTTATTTCTGCAGTTTTATTTGTGAAGGTTGCAGTGTGATTAATTTTCTATTTTCCATAGCAAATAAATTGTTAAATTATTTAACAATTAAAAGAATTAATTCTAGTTTTTGCAATAGGATTCCAGTTTTGGAAATTTCACATGGTCTCAGAGCTTGAAGATATATATTGATGCAGTGGTAGCAGTTCCTTAGGATGCAGATCAGCTGAAGGAATACAAAAAGGAGATGGTGCAGGTGAAGAGGTTGATCCTAGATGGAGTCCGAGATCACATTGTTTCACTCATAGTTGGCAAAGGTACTTCCAGAGGGATGTGGGAGACTCTCCACACTATACCAGAGCACTTTCGAGCAATGAAAGATGTACTTAGAGAAGAAGTTGAGATGCATTAGGATGTAGAAGGGGTAAAGCATAGACCCCTTACCCACTAGGATTCAGAAGGTCCAAGACTAGTTTTCAATTGTTGGGGCAGCGCCTCAACCCAAAGAGCTAGTGCGATTGGCACAAAACAATGTCTCCGAGGAGTTGCAGGTATTCATCCAAACTATTTTGGGCAAAGATACCTTGCCGAGTTGGGGCAGGTTGTGGGCCGATTTGCAACAAGAGGATTTGATACAAGCTCTATTGAATAGCTCCATCAGTGGTAGTAGGAGTGAATTGAAGTAGGTGAAGGAGGAGGAGAATGTGGCCCTCGCATCGAAGGGTCCCAATTAGGGATAGGGGGAGTAGAGAAATAAGAAGAAGGACCTGTCAAAGGTCAAGTGCTTTAGATGTGGTGAGCTCGGTCACTACAGTACCCAATGTCCTCTCAGAAAGAAGGACAAGGAGGAGAAACAAGACCAACAGGGAGCATCAACAGAGATCGATAAGTTGTCCTCTAGGTTGGAGGAAGACTTTGCCATGTTTGCTGATATACTTCCAGAAGTGAGGTGGGGGAATTTGGTTTTGTAGCCCCAAAGTGCTACTGATGGGTAGGATCCTTGAGGAGTCCACCTCCTGGATCATTACCTTGCTAAGGGGGCCCACAGTATTCAGTAGCAGGATGGATCAGTGGTATTAGATGCAGTTAGAGGCCAAGTGAGAGTTGTAGTCTAGCAACAGTCAGATGCCGGGGAGCGCAATTCAGAGTTGGCACAATACAAAATTAGCAGCAATGCAAAGTCTTCAGTAGACAGTGCAGTAGCTAGTAGCAGTCATGACTCGGGAGACAAATGCATCACGCTGATCACAGTTGATTCAGTATTTATGATGCTTTTCAGCTGCAATTGTTGCAATTGCAGCAACAACAAATGAGAGGGAGTTGCAGTGCATATGCAGTGTTGGCAACAGTTCAGCAGGGTCAACAACAACACAGAGTAGCGTATATCAGAGTTGTGTAATGGTTGCTGGATAGCATGGCCAAACATCAGTAGCGTGACAAGAGATGATGCAGAGATAGGGTGTTGTCACATGATGTGTAGTAGAGCACCAGAACACATTCCTCGCTAAGAGGGAGTGTTAGCTTTTGTAGTATCAGATGTGTTCTAGCTATGACATTTTATGGAGAGGCTAGAATATAGGAGATCTCCAAAACCTATAAATCGTTTCTGGAAATTCTGCCTAGAAATGACTTAATTAGATTATTAGCCAATTTTTAAATATTTCCTAAGTCTAAACTTAGGGAATATGGTTAATTAATCATAATTAATTAAGTCAAGGCGTGAATGTTTTGGAAACTCACACGTATCGAATTCAAGTTAATCATAGCCATTGATTACGATTTAATCTTGGTCGTTAGAGTCCCAACAGAGGATTATAAGAAGTCGATGGGCACTTGGAGAATGGACTTGAGATCACCAGGAATTCGATTTCCTTGGTAGATTGATTTCCTGAGTAGCAACAATCAAATGCCAGAGAGCCATAGATCGAAGCAGTGAGTGAGGGGCACGGACAGTGAGTTCAGAAGAAGTTTTCTAGATCCAGCGAGGCAACAACAAGAACGCCGAGTTATTCCCAGTGAGGCAACGTAGAGGACTGCACAATTGCTTCAGATTGGCAGTTCGATTCGCTAGAGAGAAATTCGTTCTCAGCTCTAGTGGCAATGCAAAGGTTGCAAGGTGCTAGAGAGACGATTTCCTCAGCAAAGGTAAGCAGAATGACTTCATCAAAGACTAGTTGGAGGCTTGACGTCATAGAGACTGCGTAGAGGTTGATGCAGAGGATCCAAGAGGCTGAGTTTTTTGAAGGTGTCGGGATTGCTTGTGGAGGAAGGGTAATTCACTTCAATAATTTTGCCGGAATTTTCTTGCTGTGGATTGTCAATTTCAAGCATCCAAATTGTACTCAGATTTTCACTGCTGCATAATAAAATAAAATGCTCATCTGCTGCACTGGTTTTCTCGCATTGGATTTTTTCAGGGACTTTTGTCCAAAAGCAACAATGTTATTTTTATGTGTGTGTGCTAGTATTTTCTTAGTTCCAACACTATTTATTTCCACAATTTTATTTGTGAAGGTTGCAGTGTGATTAATTTGGTATTTGTCATAGCAAATAAATTGTTAAATTAATTAACAATTAGAAGACTTAATTCCAGTTGTTGCAATAGAATTCCATTTTTGTATTTTTCACAAAAGACACATTGTTGAAGCATTCAAAGCCATTTGGAGAAGACTACCTTGAAGTAGCTTTTAGAGACTTGATAAGGACCTTGGTTCTAGATCTCAAATTTCTTGTGTAGATCTCAAAGCACTAATTCTAGTCTCTTCTTGTGAACAAGTTGAAGGCATTTTTTAGGCTTTTTGGAAAACATCTCTAGAAGCAATTTTGGACACGAAAATCTTGAAGACAATATTGAAGTCCTAAATGGAGTAGTCCTTTTGTCGAAGATTAATGTGACATGAAGAGTGTTGGAGACTGCTACTGAAATTGTTGAAGTTGGCCTTTATCCTTGAAGTAGATTTGGAGAATTTGTTGTAGACCCTTTGAAGAAGCCATTGAGGAATTGGAATATTGTTGAAGCAGTGTTTGAAGAATTGTTGAAGTCCATTGAAGAAATCTTGCAGATATTTTGAAGCTAATCTTGTATACCATTTGAAGACATCTTTGGAGCTTGTTGTCACTCAAATTGTACAGGCACAGTGCAACAATGACTCAAGTCGAGGGTTGTCACTCTGATCCCTGATCTCTAGCTATATTCAAATAGCAGGCTATGGGGGGTAGTCCCTATGAAATGTAAGGATGAAATACTTGTTGGCAACAAACAGGTCCAAGAGACACAATTGAATGACGTAGTTACTTGGTTAATTTTAGCAAGACTTAAATATCATATTAGATTTAAATGTGAGACCAATGCCCTATGGAGTCAACTTTTTTCTTATTACCAATTAAATGCCAAGAAACCGGATGAACAATCACTGCTTGGGATGCTTGACTATCCTAGATGAAATGCAAATCCTACAAGATAGGTAAATCTTGGTTGACTTTAAGTTAGATGCTTATTCTAAATGTTGATTTAGGGTAGCATCGAATGTGATCTAGCCATGAAAATTGGTGGAAAGGCTAAAGCACATGAGATCTCCAAGACGCAGAAATGGTTTGGGTAGATTCTAACCAGTTTGGGAGATATTAAAATAATTAATATTTTTAATGGAGTTCCTAAGTCTAAACTTAGGAAAAATGAAATATTAATGGGTATTAATATAAAACTGGGTTAGAAGGTTCCAAAAGTCATGGATCAAGACAAATCTAATCTTATTCGTTGATTAGAGATTTAATCTTGGTTGTTGAAGGACCAACATGAAAAGTATAAGAGGAGGCTTGAGGGTCAGTTGGAGAACACACCAGAGTGATCAATCATTCATTTTGTTAGAGCGGGGTTGCTAAGAAAAAGTGAATCAGTGATCAACAGCGAGGGGCAGCTAGTACTGGACAGAGAGGTAGAGACAATATTGAGAGACCAATGCAAAAGCAGGAAGAGCAAGAGCAGCAACTAGTTCAGGCCAAATAGAGCCCAACAAAGACAACACAGAGGCCAAAGGGACAACGTCATCCACGTAGACAGTGCTGGAGTGACACAGAGGGTCCCAAAGGGTGCACAGTGCCTTAGAGGGTTGACGCATAGGGTTTTGGGGTTGATGCAGGTCAGCAGGAGGTTGACGCAGAGGCCAAAAGAGCCAACGTTGAGCTTCAGAGTCGCTAGAGAGGGTTTCGTGGGACAAGTTTTCTGAATACTTGTTTTCGAATATAAAGGTATTGTTGCCATGTATTTTCTTTGTCGGGTGAGCCGGTTAGGCACCCAGTTGTACTCAAGGAAATATTGCATAATAATAAACCCTTAGAATAGTTGCATCGGTTTTCCCACATTGGATTTTTCCCGGGACATTTGTCCAAAAAATAACAATGTCACTTGTGTGCTTGTTTTCTTTCAGTTGATGATTTGTAGATGTTGTGATTGTATTGTGTTTATTTCGGTATTTAGATGTTTAAAATAACTTGTTCAGAATTTACAAGTAGAAGAAATAAACCAATAGAATACAGATTAATTTTCTAATGGATAGACTTAGAAAATTCAACATGGTATTAGAGGGAGGTTGCAAATCATGAGAGAGTTGAAGGCATCAGCTAAGCAGAGCATTTGCAGCAAAATCAGCTATCTTGAGTGACAGTAGTTGATCCTTGCAGAAGCAATAGAGGAAGGGTTAACGCAGAGGGACTGCGTCATCAGTCTGGGCCAGAGAGAGGCCATCACGGAGGCTGAGGAGGACAAAGAGAGGTTCACGCAGAGCCATGCAGAGACCAGGAGGGTTGATGTAGTGGCTAAGGGAGCTAATTTTGCTGTAGCCGGGATTGTGTAGAGCCTAGATGCCCAGTCCTTCAGTTGTTGGGGCAAAGGAAGCTGTGAGCTATTTGTGGGAACGAAGCGGGTGGGGCACTATGGTCATAACAATACCTAACAGGGAAAGACCAAGGTAGATGGAGTTGCTACCGAGGCGGATTTCTAGCCAAGGAATCTGGATTAGTTTTGTAGTTGTATAGACAATCGGAGAGGGGCAACTTTACAGTTGGCAGGAGAATTTCCAGGAGAGAAATCGAGACTTAGAGGGAGTCCAGAAGAGAACTTCCAGACAAGAAGTAGAGAGACTCGGAGGAGTCGAACCGAGAACTTCCAGACGGGAAGTAGAGAGACTCAGCAGGAGTTGAACTGAGAACTTCCAGGCGGGAAGTAGAGAGACTCGGAGGACTTAAGAGATTGTGGGATAGAAGCCACACCAGACCAACTGACTTCCATAGGGGCCACACCAGATCAAGAGTTGATGGCAAGGACTGCACTTAACACAATCTTCGAGGAGTGGGAGACATTTGTCTAGAGCATACTGGGGCAGGGCGAGTCTTCCAGATTGGGAAGAATTGTGGGTGACTCTTCGTCAAGAAGAGATCATACGACTAACCAAGATGGGGAGTAGCAGCAAGGGGGTTAGGATGAAGAAGGAAGAGGAAGAGGATGCAACTCTAGCATCTGTGGGAAAGCAGGAGAAGAGGAAGAAGAAGGACCTCTCCAAGGTCAAGTGCTTTCACTGTGGGGAACTAGGTCACTATGCAAACCAGTGTTCGAGGAAGAAGAGTAAGGGAGAGGATTTTGATTCAAAGGCAACGCCAGCGAGGGTGGAGAAAGAAGTTGATGAGGATGACAATTATGCCATGAGTGCATTGAGAAGAAGTGGGGAGACATTGAGCTCTAGTTAGGAGGATTACAGGCGATGAGGGGTAGGATCCTTGAGGTACCTAACCTCTTGGATTATACCTTGCTACGGGAGCCATGAAGAGGAGTAGTAGGACTGGCGGATGTCGGTAGAGACGGATGCAGATGGAGTGGCAGAGAGTGTTGTAGTGCAGGAGTCCCTGAGCAGCACGAGGCTAGCAGGCTACAACAGTGCGAGAGGCACGAAAGTGTTGCAACAGTGTAGGATGGCACAGAGAGGTGTTCAATGGTGCGAGATGCAAGGAGTTGTTGTAGTAGCGCAGAGGTCAGTAGAGGGAGCACTTGGTAACGATAGAGGGAGCTCTAGCACTGGGAGTGTTTCTAGCTTGACAGGGATGTCAGAAGTTGGGTGGATCAGTTACTTACTTCTTAGTAACTTAGTTGCAGTGCAGTAGCAGTATGGAGTAGCATGATGCAACACGATGAGAGGGGGATGCAGTGCAACTGCAGTGTTGGGAGAATGGACCAGCAACAACAAGGATGCAAAGGGAGTTTTCGTACGGATGCAATAGTGGCAGTGGCAAGGCCATGGGCAACAGTACAGGATACAACAGTGCAAAGGATGTTGGACGGAGAGGCCTAGCATCAGCACAGGGACCAGTGCTGGATAATCAGAGTGATGCTCAGTGAGGAGTATTACTAGAGCACAGTCCTCGCTAAGAGGGAGTGTTGATTTGGGTTAGCATTGGATATGCTCTAGCAATGAAAATTGGTGGAGAGCCTAAAGCACATGAGATCTCCAAGACCCAAAAATGGTTTGGGCAGATTCTAACCGGTTTGGGATATATTAAAATAATTAATATCTTTAATGGAGCTCCTAAGTCTAAACTTAGGAAAAATAAAATATTAATGGGCATTAATATAAAACTAGGTTAGAAGGTTCCAAAAGTCATGGATCAAGCCAAATCTAATATTAGCCGTTGATTAGAGATTATCTCAGCCGTTGAAGGATCAACAGGAAAAGTATAAGAGGAGGCTTGAGTGTTAGTTGGAGAACACACCAGAGTGATCATTCATTCATTTTACTAGAGCGGGGTTGCTAAGTAAAAGGGAATTAGTGATCAACAACGAGGGGCAGTGAGTACTGGACAGATTAGCAGAGATAGTACTGAGAGACCAACGTAGAAGTAGGGAGAGCGAGAGCAGCAGCTAGTTCAGGCCACGTAGAGCCCATCAGAGACAGCGTAGAGGCTAGAGGGACTGCGACATCAACACAGAGGCTGCTGGAGTGATGTAGAGGGTCCCAGAGGCTATGCAGTGCCTCAAAGGGTTGACGCATAGGGTCCTGGGGTTGACGCAGAGGCTAGAAGGGCCAACGCTCAGTTTCAGAGTTGCCGGAGAGGGTTTCGTGGGACATGTTTTCTGAATACTTGTTTCTGAATATAGAGCTATTGCTGCTGTGTATTTTTCTCTGTTGGGTGAGTCGGTTAGGCACCCAGTTGTACTCAAGGAAATACTACATAATAATAAACCCTCAAAATCGCTGCACCAGTTTTCCTGCATTGGGTTTTTCCGGGGACATTTGTCCAAAAAATAATGGTATCACTTGTGTGTTTGTTTTCTTTTAGTTGATGATTTGTAGATGTTGTGAATGTATTGTGTTTATTTCGACATTTAAATGTTTTAAATAACTTATTTAGAATTTACAAGTAGAAGAAATAAACCAATAGAATACAAATTAATTTTCTAATAGATAGACTTAGAAAATTCAACATAAATGTGACCTTCCTCTTAACTATTTTGGAACTACTCTCTAGAGGAGGTTGTGGGATAGAAGCCAACAGGAAGCAAGCAGAGGCTTGATTAACGATACCTCCCGTTGTGTTCTAACCACCCGATGCCTCTGTCGTTGTAGAGACTGTGGCTCTGACGACTACAAGGTCACTGTGTTAACCACTAAAGAGGTGCTAGGCTCCTCAAGCTAGATGAAAAATGGTGGCCCTAAATGTCTATCAACCAAGCTTATGCTTGGAGGTAAATTATTAGATGCAACACTAGCTTAGAATGATATGCAACATGAATGAGTGATTCTTAAGTTGAAATTACTTAAATGTTTCTTTAAGTACTTAATTATGGTTTTCTTGAAAAGTTAAGATATCAAGTACTTAACAATGCTTAGAAAAGGGTAATCTCAACCACATGACAAGATGCAACACTAGCTTAGAATGATATGCAAGATGAATGAGTGATTCTTACGTTGAGATTACTTAAATGTTTCTTTAAGTACTTAATTATGGTTTTCTTGAAGTTAAGATATCAAGTACTTAACAATGCTTAGAAAAGGGTAATCTCAACCACATGACAAGTGTTAAGTTCAAGAGTGCCAACAAGAGATAACAAATGTCCACGATACAATTGCTCAAGTATAAGAAAGATGCTCTTAACAATGATTCACCAATATATAGAGTTCAGAATAGATATCCACTTACAACATGATCAGATGATAATGAGAGCACTTATTCACTTGAAACAATTAGCCAATGATTCAATATAAGATGCCAATGACAATTACTTGAGACAGCTAGAAATCTTCCAACTAGTTATCCAAGAGATGTTCAATTAGATTAAAAGTCTTCAAGTAAAGAACACTTAGATGCTAAAATGTTGCAATTAGATCACAATCAATTAGATTCTCAAATGCTCAAGATCATAAATTACCCATTGATGCACAATTAAAACAAGTTACTCCAATGCCAATTAGATTATAGACCATTAGATTTTAGAAGGACAATTGATGTAACTTAAATTATTCAAAAAGATACCACTTGAGATTTTAAGGTGCTTTTAGTGAGTGAGCTTATTAGATGTGAATTAGAAGCTTCAAGACAAGGATATGTTAGAGTTTTTATCCAATGCTCAAACAATGATAGCACATTTAAACAACATAAGCAAATCCTTTCCACACTGAGCAACTAGAGCATGAAGTATAGAAGCCTTTAGTCCAAAAAAGAAATGAATTTTATGAAAACAATAAGATTATTATTTTTGGAGCACTTTAGATGCAAAATAAGATGTTCAATGCAAGCAATAGAAACTCACTAAGTATGTTAACTTTGCCAACAAAGACCTTTCGATGGAGCACAAGCCTTCTAGTCTAAAGGAGCTTCCATCCCATTTCCATGAGGTCAATTAAAAAATGTTAACTGGAGGTATCATGATTGGAAAAGAAGTTGAAGAGTATAAGTTTAATCACAATACTTGTAGTACTTATGTATCACCTTTGACATAATATATCCAGAGTAAAGTTGGGCATGCCTTAGATCTTTCATCCGAGCAGTTTCGAGATCAAAACAATAGGTCTACATTGGTCACACTATTATCATCATCGCCTACTGATAAGAGAGGTAAATGAAAGAAGAGAAGAAGGAAGAGAGTCGATGGCTAGAAGCAACATGATGGTCGGATAAGTCAAAAGCCTAGTCTCTCCAAGATTTAGCATGGCACATCCGAAAAGCAACCGACAGACCTACCTAGGAGTCGGCAAATGCTTAGTATACACAAGGATGACATCTAATGCCACAGGGCATCTTTGTATAGTATCTCTAACTGTACTCCCTTCCATTCATGTCATTAGTTAGTTTTCTTTTTACACACTTATGTTGTATATTTACATTTCAATTTGTTAGAGTAGATTTTTCCTATTCCAACAGATAGTCTATGTATGCATGATGATTTTGATTTTGAATGGATATCTATTTGATGGATTTTTTTTCTTGGATACAGGACTCTAGATTTTCACATTGCTCCATTGAATCAACATGTCCCCATATGAAGCCAAATGTTGCAATCATTTTTTCAACATTCCAAGGAAGCAGGATCGAAAAGCTTGAAGAAAAGTTTTCATGTTTAGAATCATCGTCCAACAGTCTATTATGCCATTGTAAACCCATTTTGCTAATTTGTAATGTAAATGATGCTAGTACGACCATTAAATTATGTAACAACCTTGGTAAGCCTATGATTTTGATGATGAATTTCATCCTAGGAGGTTTTTCGTCTCACTGATTATTTGTGTTCTAAACACGAATGATTGGCAGAGTTTTGCCCTCTAGCCTCGACCCAAAAGCTAGGGTGGAATTTATCGACAGGGTCTTACATGGGTCCTAGTGTTTTAGTTGAGTCTATTGTAAAAGTGAGTTGGAAATAATTTAAGCTAATTGGGTAAATTATTTTATTACAAATCACTTGGTCTACTAGATCATATTGTGTCGCTGAATTGGGTATATATTATGAGGGTCTATAACGAACGGGTATTCCCCCTTTGAGGGTTGAATTTGCAAAATTCTATGTAAAAAATATTTTTAGTGCATGGCCCTCATACTTAGACACCATGGCTAAAATATTTGAGGGTGAAAAAATAATCAGTCCCCTCACGAGTCAATTAATCAATTTTTCCGGCAATAATAAAATTAAATCCTAAGCTAGAAAATTAATTAAATTAGAATAAAAAATAAAATGATAGAGAAATTAATTTCTCCAGGTGGAAAAATTTGTGGGTCTTGCTACTGCTCAAACTAGCAGGGGACCCAAAGGAGATCCTTAAAGGGCAAATGCTAAACTAAGGGCAACAAATGGAGACTTAGCCCACTATCATCTCAGCTAAGGCTCCCTACTGTTTACGGACTTTCATCATTGGGAGGAGACTCGGTGTATTATGGAGTCACCAATGAAGGATAAATCAATGAGTGGATGGGGAGTGACCCAAATGATCCATTTCCAAAAGAGGTTGAAGGATAGAGATTGCTTACACTTTAAGCAAGGTACAATGTCTTCTAGGAGAGGAATGGGAGGATTTGAGGGTTAGCTTTAGGGGATATGACTTGTGAAAGAGTTTCTGAATCCCTAAAATACTTATTGAAATTGGTATCTCGGGTGTTTGAAGAATTGTCTTTTCAAAGGAATGAAACCACATGTGACCAAGTGGACCTGGACCCAACCTAGGTTAAGAGCTAAGAGTTTAGCAACCGATGATGTTCTTAACCTAGACAAGGTGGGGGAAGGATCAAATAAAGAATACTCACTCAAAGGTGTTGAATCGATCCTATGAGGCACTAGCCTTGGGGAACTAGGGCAAAGTTTGATCTCGGAGCTAGGGCTTGGCTTTTCTCACAACTCCACTTTTGGAATGGCTTCAAAATTGGACAAGGCCCTAAGGAGACACCAACACAGAAGAAGCTAGGAGATCGAACATTTTGCAGGGCATTTTTTTCTGAAAAATGATGCCCTAGATGACCCAACTTGGCTAGACCTATGAAAAGGTGAAAAAGAGTTGATTTTAGGTGACCACCTCTTAGTAGATCAGTGCTTTAGTCTTGGGAGAGTGGAGTCTATGATAAATATGAATGAGGACCTTTGGTTCTTAGTCAAGGAGGCCTCAATACCACTTCGCTAGACTTCTAGGTCAAATAGAAGTAATCTCGCAACTTTTATACTTTGATGTGCAAAAGGTGATGGCTTATCAATATGAATTTGTTGATAGAAATATCCCTAGGAGATTTCATTCAAATTACATGGCCCATACATTGAGAGATGCTATGTAGAGATAAAATTCCATAATTTAAGCAGTAAAGGCATGCAGTAATTAACCCTAAAAATAGCAAAAATCCAGTTCAATGTATATGACAAAGTAAAACGAGAATATCATTAAAAGAATGTACTTACATGTAATAGAGTATATCCAACCATCCAAAATTTGACAATAGAGAAACTCCAAGAAAATATAAACCAAATCCACACATCAAAATTCATCCATAAAGCTCCAATTCATCCTCTAAGAAAAAGTGCAAAATTCTCAAGAGAGAGAATAGATCCAATCCAAAGTGATGATGAGAAAATGAACTCATCTCACGTGTATTTATACAGTAATGAGGAGTTTGAGTTAGTCTCCTTGGACTATACAAGCACCAAAAATAAAATAATGTGCTGATAATCTAACTTTTGGTGACAAGGCCACCAAATTAGCTCAGAAATGAAAGAATAAGCCTCTCAAGAGGTCAAATAATAATCTATGCATGTAGTAGGGCCCTCTAAGAGGAATGATGAGGTCCATGGGTGCCATAATGAACAGTAGGACCCTCAAAAGTGATGGACAAGGGGTTGGTCCCTTGTTCTCGAAACAATAAACCTGTGGTGCTCCCAATGGGTGTGGGGGCACAATAATAACCTCATGGGTCTCCAAATGAGTCGAAGATGCCTGTAGATCGTCTGCAAGGGCTATGATGATGGTGTAGAGTATGCCATATCGTCCTACAAGTCCTGGGTCTATTGCCAAGTGCATGATACATTCGTGGGGCCGGTTGGGCATAGGTGAACCAAGTGCATCTTCTTCATCCAATGGGAGTATCTCGAGAATCTATGACCATCCTCGGGGATCCATGGAATGTTGTCTATTGCTGTCGAGGCCCATGGCTCCTAGCACACACCCTACATGTGCCAATGTAACCCTCTAGAGGATTAGGACCCCGTATAGGGAGACCAAACCCAAGATGGAGACCATCTGCAATCCTACATAAGATCCAATCCATCCCCTAGCCTTCCAGTACAACGAGTAATTAGGGAAATCAAATAAATGAGCTTACTTACCATGGACCACAGGTGAGGACTTCATAATGGTCTGCCCTTCCATAATGGCTTTCAAGATGTGCCAATGTCTCCTAAACTCCAAATGGGGTTAACCAAGTATCCTATTAGGTGGTTTCTACTTCTAAAGGAGATAATATGTTCAAGGTACATCCTTCAAAAGGTGGTGTCATGTGACAAATAGGTGAATGAAGTAGGGGATGAGAAGGGGCAACCCTGGGCCACATGTTGGGGCATAAGGGTGGCTAATAAACGAGAAGCCCACAATTGGGTTTATAATGTATAGGAGGGAGCAATCTTGGTACATGAGGTGCCCCGACCTTGATTTTTCTACCCTTGTTTATATGCCTTTGGCTTTTTTATGATTTTGTTTGATTAACTGCTCGGGGCTCAAGGGGTAAGAGCATGATGCATAAGATATGAATGCCTTGTTTTAAGGTAGGGCAGTTCATTTCCCACTGAGGGTTGAGACAATCATGGGTTCCTATATGATGAAGGAGGCTTATAGAACATGTAGGAACCAGGGTGATGGCCATGATGATGGGGTAGAGCGCATGTATTGGCTTTTTCTCATGTGCTAAATTTGTTTGTCCAAACCATCTTTTGCATTTTATTGTACATTTTCATGTTCAATGTGGCCAAATATGCTTTTTTCTTTCTTTTGAGCTACATCAACTTTCAGGGCGTCATTCTGGGCCTGATCCGAGGTGTTGGCGAGGGGAAGGGGCGAGCTAACCCTATGTGGACCCAAGTGGGAGAAACAATAAATGGGGTAGTAATGAGTGGAAAGAGGGTAATATAAGCAAATAAGGGAATGGGACCATGCAACCAAAATCAAAGTTTCCTATGAAATACCATCCCTAAAGCCAATTGGTCAGTAAAAGAGATCCCATGGAACTAGAATGCAAGGTTAATATCTGAAAGGGGTCTAGGGGTCAACGGTACAAACCTAACCCATTCTTTCCGCTGAAACCCCCGATTAATCCATGCACAAAAGTGTCCATAATAAGCAAACTACAATACTCAATTACCAAATCACAAGGCATACCTTTAGGTTCAGGAGGCCCACCTTCAAATATTCGATCATCGCAAATGGGCGAGGGACCACATGGCTGGCTTAGGTGGCAGAGAAATGGCAGAATGAGCTAACTAGTGGTTGTTGGCTACTAGCTGAAGTCCATTTTGGAGAAAAAAAATCTCCTAGGGATATCACCCACAAAATGGTGGGTAATAGGTCTAAAAGAAGTTAATTTTTTTAGGCCCCCCACCAAGGGCATATTGGAAAATTCCAAGAAAAATTGGACCCTGGGACCTTGGTGGTTGAGTCAAAGTCAAATTTTTGAGGAAATTAGTTCAAAATAGTTATTTTTGAACTAATAAATGAAGGTTTTAATGAGAAATTCAAAAATTCCTAAAAAATAAATATTTTCGATGGCAGAGATTAAAAATTGATCAAGTATTTATCAACGATCAAGATTAATTTGACAGGGATCAAGCCAACTAGTCGCTATTTTCCACTTGGAGGGATTTCTCTATAAATAGAAGGCATTTGGCTTTTATTTTTCCCAGTTGTTGGAAACGCTTAGGTGAGGAACTGGAAATGCCATTCTCTGGATCCGAAACGGAATCTGGTACAAAACAGGTTTGAAACATGCAAAATATGTTTTTATGCCGTTTTTTAATTCCCATTTCCAGGACCGCCATTTTCTCCCATGTTTTGGGGTTTTTTAGCAGTTTTTGGACCGTTTCCGAAAATATGGATACAGATCCGATAAAATCGTGATCCATATCCAAATTTCTGGAAACGGGTCAAGCTTTTGATCACCGAGAATGTTCCAAAAAATCACGTTTCCACTTTAAAATTAGTGCGGCTATTCACTTTAGGGTTTCACAGTTTCACCTTCACATTGTCCGTTTAACATTTTGCTTTTCACCTTTTAACATTTTGCTTTCCAAATGTCGGACAATTGCATCGTGCATTGGAGCCTACAAGTGGAGTTTGAACTTGAGGAATCATCGACGGTCGCTAGTGGGCACGCGTTGAAGCGAATAGTGAAGACTGAGAGTTTTCGTCATTTGAGGGTTGGCATTTGAGCTCGCTGTGCGGTTGTTTTCGTTTAGGGGTCATCGTTTGTGTTTTCAACTTTTCATTGGTCGAGCTCGGGTCATCAATTGCTCGCTTGTCTATTGGAGAACGTTAGAAATGATAAATTTTGTCAACTTACATTTACAAAGTTACAATTACACTTTCTGAGTTTCGTAATGGCAATTGGTTGGAGATTAATCTCATAATCTAGTTACATTAGTTGAAAGTTAAAACTTGAATTGTTTCTCCATGATCCAATGGTTTTTAAATTTTCATTTTTGTGGCTTCACAAACTCCATTTTTCGATGTATCTTGCGTCTGTCTCGTTTCTCACAAAGGTTCAGTGATGAGGGAACAAGCTTTGGGGATGATTGGAGAGATACCCCAACTTCTAGGTGACGGAACATGGGATGTCAATTATAAAATCAAAACATCATGATTTTCAACATTGTAATAGGAATATCACAATCTTACATTTTTTTTAGAAACGCAAGAAAAAAAATGACAATGTTGCATAAGCATAATACTATAATTATTGAAAATTCATACATACAATATCATAAATAGGATCATCACTTTGGATAAAAATAAAAAATGTTGTTCAACTCAAAATTACTAATCACAAATGAATACAAAGACATGCTTCACTATTGCAATTTTTTCATGGCTTGTTTATTTAGCAGAAAGCATGTTGACTAGTGGCTTTGTCTCTGCTGCTTCCTTAGGTAGGTCCATCACTAACTTAGCTGTTCAGTGTTTTTATGTGCTCCAGAACTGGTGGACTGTTATCTTCCATGGGCTTTTCAAAGTTTGAATTAGATTGAACTTGATTAGAATTTCCAGATTGTTCACCTTTTGAGTTTTGACAAGTGAACAACCATGTTACAGTTACATAGCTCACTTGGTTCTGTCTCTAATGAAATAAGTAGTCTTTTGAATCTTGACTCTCGAGTCTTAATAGTTAAGACCTCGTCACTTGTGACCTTTTTATTGGAGCATCTGATTCTTAACAAACTTTTATTTTTAACTTTTAATAATGATTTTTTTTGCAAGGCTTGTAAGTTCGTAACTTGTTTTGAAATAATACATATTTGTCAATTTTATTTTGCAGTTTCATTTACATCATCATCATCCTTCATGGCAACTTCATGTTCATCCATTCGTGAGGCAGAGATAGTGGAACATGAAACTCAATCTGCCCCTAAGTTGATCCAAAGTCATCACTTTGGAAATATGTAACTATTGTTGGGAAGATCCGAGGAGGAGGATCATTGGCATGGGTTTGCAGTGAGTGTAAAAAGGAGTATAAGAGATTATACACATGGGTTAAATCACATTTGCTTGGGCTAAAAGGCAATGGGGTTCGAATATGCAGTGGCCCACCAAAGAGAATGGGACAAATGGAAATGGTTTAAGCAAGGCAAAACTTGCAAAATATCAGAGACAACAAGGTGAGGAAGATGCCAAAGAAAATGAGGCAAATCCTGCCTCCCATTTAAAACACCCAACAAGGTTGGGAGCATCTTCATAAAAGTCTCCACTTCATTCTCATGGATTTGTTTGTTCAAAGCGGTCAAATTTGAGAGCGCTTGAAAAGAGTTTTAATCATGATGCCCAAGAGATAGCAGATGCAGCTATATCCCAATGCATTTATGCAAATGGTCTTCCCTTTATCCTTGTATGATCTCCTTACTGCGCAAAGATGATAAAAACAATGAATGAAGCCCCAAGAGGGTACAAGAGCCCTGGATATGAGAAGGTATGCACCGCATTGTTGAGTGTTGGAAAGTTAGATTTGGAGACTAAATTAAGCCCCATTCATCATTCATGGTGCATTTTAGGGGTTTTCATCATTTCTGGTGGATGGAGAGATCAAAGAAATAGGCCTTTGATCAATGTGATTGCTTAGAGCCCACAGGGGGCAATGTTTTTTAGGGCAGTGCATTGTGAGGGGCAGATGAAAAATTCTCAATTCATTCCTGACATCTTGATTGAAGCAATTGAATTAACGGGACATGAAAATGTTGTCCAAGTAATAACTGACAATGCAACGGTGTGTAGAGAAGCAGGCCTAATTATTGAAGGCAAATATCAGCACATCTTTTGGAGCTCTTGTGCTGTACATTCATTGAACCTCATGTTGAGCAAGATGGGGAAGCAAATTGAGTGGATTCGAGTTTATTTGAAGAGGCAAAAGAAATTCAAACCTTTATCACAAACCACCACATGTCCCAAGGCATCTCTAGGGAATTTGCTAAGTTGGAGCTCCTTGAGGTACCTATACTTGAAAGTTTATTTCATAAATTCTAATTTTTGACTCTAAATTCAAATATCTAAATTAGATTCTCAACTATCATGATTAGTGAATCATAATAGTTATTCAATCAAATTATGATTTTTAATTTGTTGAAATTTGAAACTTTGGAAATTTGGCACCTGCAGGTTGTTGAGACTCAATTTTCTTTTCAGATCATAGCCTTAACAAGGCTTATGCAGGTGAAAGCTGCATTACAATCAATGGTATGCAGTTCTCTTTGGAATCAATGGAGGTAATCCCAATCTAATAGAGCACAAGCAATGAAATGGTTGGTTGTTGATAAGGAATGGTGGGATAGGGTGGAGTACCTCTTGGCATTTACTAAGCCAATTGTGGATTTGCTCCATATGTTTGACACAGGTATGCCTAATTTGGGAGAGGTGTATGAGGGCTTTGATTCCATGATAGAGAAGATAAGGTTGCTTATAAATGCCAAGGATAATGACCTGGATGAATTCTTTTACAGAGAAGTAAAAGATATATTGACCAAGAGGTGGAACAAGATGACCACCCCATTGCACCTTTTAGCCAATGTAGTGAATCCAAAATATTATGCTACAAAGTTACTAAATGATCTAGAAAGAACTACACCAAACAAAGACCCAAAAGTCATAGAAGAATTTAAAAATGCTTTAGAAAGCTTTTTGTAGATCTCGAAATTGTGCTTTGGATTCGTGCACAGTTTTCTCATTTTGTGGGATCAGAGGGTTGGGGTTGTGATATTGAGTGTATGTGGGACAAGACCAGATTAAGTCCAATTGAGTGGTGGAACTTCTATGGTGGGGCACTTTCACATATCCAAAAATTGGCCATCATGATCTTGTCACAGGTTGCTAGTTCCTCTTCAGCAGAAAGAAACTGGAGTACATACGGCTTCATCCATTCAGTGAGGCAAAATAGATTGGGCTCTAAGAAGGCTGAGGAACTAGTGTATGTTCATTCAAACCTCCGCCTTTTGTCACACAAGAGAGATGAATACAAATTTGGGCCCACCAAATTATGGGACGTGGAACTAGAGTTGTCTGACTTGGATATGACATTGAATGCCATGTCTCATATGAATTTGTTTGATGCAGAGTCCCCAATAGGTGGATCTTCAAGTGTACATGCCAACAATGTTCCTAGTCCCACTTCTAGAGAGGATGTGGAACCTTCTAGTGGTATGAATGAAGACATATTTGATGATATGTAAATGTAATTTATGATGGTGTTTTAACTTTTAAACTTTTGAACAACCATATGAATTATGAATAATGATAGTAGACTGCCAGCCATAGTTCATTTTGTACTTTGTACTATGTAGTAATTAGTATGCATTATTAATTTTGGTAATGATGGTGTAACTTGTCATGTTGATAACTTGATTGAAATTTGAATCAAAAACTTGATGATATGTTGAATCATGAATGTTATAATAATCATTTATGATGATGGCAATGTTTATGGCATATGTTGAATTGATGATGATGAATCATGATAGATCATAGATGATAATTAATTATGTATTTTTAGCCTTTAGATCTAATCTAGATTCTAAAATATGAATGGTAATATGAAATTTTTATCTTATATATGTGTGTGTGTGTGTGTGTCATTTACTGCCGTATCATATCCAGATTTTTTGTAAATTTGTCGTATCCGTTTCAAACCCGTATTCATATCCATTCCCATATCTGTTTCAGTGCAACTTAGCTATTTTTCCCCTAGATCTTTGGTCAGATGTAATTTTGTAAACGCTGGTGTGAAGCCACTATTTTGCTAGGAATGTTTGAATTTCATAATAAAAGACGTTGGGGTTCAGTTCATGGTGTCTTTGTCTCATTGATCTATGGTATGTGTTGGGTATGTGATTTCCTATATTGTATTCAAATATTATTTGAATTCTTATTTCATTTGTAGATGATAGGAACATTCTATTGGTAAGTTTTGGCCTTATCTTAGGCGATCTGATTCATTGTATAACCTAACGATTTTTCTTAAGAAATATATAGAATTTGCAGGTTCCTCAACCCTTGAGCTCGAAGTTCACAGGCTATGGGCACATGTTGACCTTGTTTGGACTTTTAATATTTTATGTGATTTTATTACTTCGCTAAGGCTGTGGCTAATATCTATCTTTCGAAATACATCTAGCCATTGTCAAAATTTACAAAAAAAATTATTCCTCAAAAAATATTTCAAGCATTGTATATTTATATATTTTGTAAATTAACTTTGTAAATTAATTCTTTTTTGTATATAAATTTTTCTAATATGTGTTTTGCAGCTAGTGTTTTTAGGGTTTTGAATTTCTTGTATATATTGGGGTTTTGTGTACTTGTCAATTTATTTGTGCAGGTGATATTCAAGAAGATTTGTTGGATTAGAGCTAGATCTAGGTGCTTGAGGGTAAGATCTAGCCTCTAGAATTTTTGTAGGGCCAACATCAAGGAATTTTGCAAGGAGATTGAAGATTTAAAGCAAATTCAAAATTTTGGCTAGGGTTTCAAGATTTTTTGAGGCCTCTAGGCCCAACTTCCTCCTCTACCCTAGTCATCTATCCCTCCTAGCCTAGTTGCAAACCAAATCTGGCCTCTTCCTCCTTGTCGTGAACCCTCTTCCTCTAGCGTCAGTCTAGGCCGACCTTCCTTCCTAGCCCCTATAGTGGGTATTTTTGGCCTTTGTAGGCCTGGCTGTAGCCCCTTAGGCCTCTCGACCTCCCTTCCTTGCCTCTGCTCAGCCTTTTCAGCCCTCCTAACCCCTCCTCTATCCCTTCCTCCCTCTCGACTCCCTGCTTCTCCTATCCACAGCCTCATTTGAGGCCCTGCATTCACTTCGACCCCTCCTTTCCTTAAGCCGCACCCCTCTTAGGGCTTGTGATAGGCCTTTAAGACCTCATTGCCTTTACCGCAACCCTTGTAGGGTCTACGACAACCCTAAAGTGCTTCTCTCACCCTAATGCAGGCCTCCATTTGGCCTCTCCCCTTCATTTACCCTTCCTTGAGCCTAACGCTAGCCCTCTGGGGCCTAGCGTTGCCCTTCCCTTGAC
Organism: Pinus taeda; assembly: GCA_000404065.3. NCBI lineage: Eukaryota > Viridiplantae > Streptophyta > Pinopsida > Pinales > Pinaceae > Pinus > Pinus taeda. The sequence goes on from APFE031131827.1 coordinate 92,048, forward strand.
CCTATTTGTGCTCTTTGTCTCTGCGGTAAGCATTTGATTTTTGCATTGAGTATTGGTGTGTTTTACAGAGGTATTTGGCACAAATTTGGGTGTTTGCAAGTATTCCAGTCATTGACAAAATTTGGACAAGTTTGGTAAGCGTCTTATAGGCCTAGGGCCATTGGTTTGCCTCTAAAGCCCTTACTCACCTCATTGTTTACCTACAACAGTCTAATCTTGTTCCAATAGTGATAAAGTACTTACGAAAATTCTCTAAAAAAAACCATTCATAAATTGCTTCACACAATAAGGAACTGATTGGATAAATTTGGCATTATTGTTTGAGTAAGATTTCAAGTTCTAATAACTGCCATCTCTACATCTAAGATCTGATATAACAGTGGTAAATGCGTCATAAGGAGGCTAATCCATCCTAAAATCTTGTTTTGGCGAAGTTAACTTGGTTAGTGGGTTTCTATTGCTTGCATTGAGCATCTTATTTTGCATCTAAAGTGCTCCAACAATAATAATCTTACTGCTGTAATAAAATTCATTTCTTGTTTGAATTAAAGGCTTTTATACTTCATGCTCTAGTTTCTCATTGTGGAGAGGATTTGCTTATGTTGTTTAAATGCGCTATCATTGTTTGAGCATTGGATAAAAACTTTAACATAGCCTTGTCTTGAAGCTTCTAATTCACATCTAATAAGCTCACTCACTAAAAGCACCTTAAAATCCCAAATGGTATCTTGTTGAATAATTCAAGTTACATCAATTGTCCTTCTAAAATCTGATAGTCTCTAATATAATTGGCATTGGAGTAACTTGTTTTAATTGTGGATCATTGAGTAATTTGTGATCTTGAGCATTTGAGAATCTAATTGGTTGTGATCTAATTGCAACATTTTGGCATCAAAGTGTTCTTTACTTAAAGTCCTTTAATCTAATTGAACATCTCTTGGATAATTGGTAGGAATATTTCTAGCTGTCTCAACTCTCAAGTAATTGTCATTAGCATCTCATATTGAATCATTGGCTAATTGTTTCAAGTGAATAAGTGCTCTCATGGTCAGTTGTTCATGTTGTAAGTGGATATCTATTGTGAACTCTATATATTGGTGAATCATTACTAAGAGCATCTTTCTTATACTTGAGTAATTGTATCATGGGCATTTGTTATCTCTTGTTGGCACTGTTGAACTTAACGCTTGTCTTGTGGTTGAGATTACCCTTTTCTAAGCATTGTTACGTACTTGATATCTTAACTTGAAGAAAATCATAATTAAGTACTTAAAGAAACATTCAAGTAATCTCACTTTAAGAATCACTTATTCATCTTGCATATCATTCTAAGTGTAATGTTCCAAGCTTAAATAAACAATGATATGCAAAGCAAAAATTTTAAACAATCAACAAATGCTCATAAAACTCCAGAAGTAAGAATTCGTTGAGCCATTTTATTAATCAATGGAGCAAGTACAATAGTATGGAGGAATGAACCTAGGCTTTCCTCAATGGCAAGCGTGACAGAACTCAGGTGATAATACAATGACCTCAAATGTTGGAAATGACTGCTCCTCTAATGCTCTGCACTGCCTAGAAAACTACACTACTGGTTGGAAAGGGACTGCAAGAAACTCCACCTTTGATGCTCAGAAATGCTACAAATTTAACCTCAAGCTCCTTGACCAAAACCCACAAAAACCCAGAAATGGTTTGGCCTATCTTCGAGCCAAAGTTGAACCCACAATATGGTGTGAATTCCCGAGCTAACTAGCAATTCGCCCTATTATAAGAATTGGGATTTCAAACCTGAATAGCACCAGGAAAATTCTAAAATTTTAACCATAGCCTCCTCTCAGAAAACCCAGAAAAACCCACGAAGGAATTTGGTTGGTTTAGACTTTTGAAATTCGACCCCCTTGGAGCCTAGCCTTAGCTGCAACTGCAAAACTCAGCCTGCTGGAATCTGCTTGTGAATCCTCCTAGAAATGGACCCAAAGTGTTGGGCTGACCTTTTCTATCAATCCCATGACTTCCCATATGGGCTTCTGGCCTATGGCACCTGTGCCTGAGCTCCACGAAATTGTTGGACTTGCCCTCTACGTTGTCCCAAAGCCCAGTAATTCGAACCGCTGGGATGTTGGCTCTCCTGGATCCAAAATTCACAAGAAAGGTTGGCCCTTTGTTGCTCTCCCAATCCTCTAACTCTCCAGGAAAATGCTTGATCACTGATAGCTCCAAACTCTCCCCTGCATATTCTCCAGCTAGCCAGAAATACGCACTCCCTATTGTGGTTGAATGGTAGTGCTATAACACACTCTCGAAACTCTTGGAATACTTATGAAATTGCCTCTCTAGGGCGGGCACGGATGGATGGCCCCCCGAAGTAGAGGTTGAATCTCCCACTTGAGAGATTCGTGGCTAAACAACCAGTTAACTCAGCGAAACAATAGAGAGAACAATGAAGAAATTTTGATTGCAAGGTGTAAGAATAATCCCAAATGAGAGCTCTCTCCTCCTTTTATCTTTGTGAGCCTTCCTTGCCTCATGTGGGCCTTTCCATCCAACACTTTGAATTCCCTCCAAGCCATTCGAATGGCGTAGTTCAAATTCCCATGTGGGTGCCCCCCACCTTCCACTAGCAGTGAAATTAAGTCGAATTTCCTCCTAAGTCCGTGAGTCGAAAATGTTGGGTTCTTTCCTTTAGCCAAAATTGTGCAAAAATGTGTGGAAACACCCTGTTACAAATGTGTTTGAGAAGGGACATGATAGTCCTCCCCTCCCAAATGTTGCTTGCCCTCATGCAACCTCAAAGCTGGGTGATTGAAAATGTGCTCACCCTCCCAGGTGGCATCCTCATCCGATAAGCTCCTCCAATGCACCAAAATCGCTTGTCCTCAAGCAATGCCCGAGCAAGCATCCTCTCTAATTGTTGCTCCTCACTGTCACTGCAAAATGTGCTAGGGTCCCAAATGTGCCACTGGATCGTGCCCGACCTCAGCACTGTCCTAATATGAAAGAATTCTTCAATTCCAGGATCCTAGGTAATCCTGTCCAACATGAAGCTCCCCTCGCTCCACTCACTATCCTGCTCGGTGAAAGTACCAAAAGTCTCCTGCTCTATCAATGTCTCGCTAAAGCCCAATGGAAGATTTGTATGATGTCCCCCTACAGTAGTCGACGCATCATAAAGGTTATTGAGCTGTGGAGAGCTGTGATGCCCCAGTTCCCTTCTAGTCCCAGAGTAGTGCCACCATCCTGACATTGCACTAATTTGGCTATGTCATAATCCCCATTGTGCACAGTCAGTATCCTCCTGTCTTGGAACTCGATGGTGGAATACTGAAAGAGGCGAGACACATCCTGCCTGGTTATCTCCATGGCACCAAGGCCTACCCATCCAAATCTAACACCGAACCTGTGCAACAACAGAAAATGTTTGCCTCCCCATATGATGAAACACTCTGTGAACTCCCATGTGTCATCCCAAGAGCGAACTATATCACTCTCTGCCATGACTCCGCTCATCACAAGTGATCTATCGATCAACTGAATCCGTGCATCCCATAGCCAGACCTATTGTGGAATAGCCCTATCAACGGATGGAATCCCTCTAGCCCTCGTCTCTAGTCCTTGCATGTGATCACTATATAGGCTCCATTTATCGTGGGCTAATCTGATGCATGCTAATCTGCCCTGTGCCTGCCACAGTGTAGTACAGATGATCATTGGAAGCCATGTGTGCCAAGGAGTTACCCCCTAAATGCAACCAAAAGATGGGTATCTGATACCCATAATAGACTCAGGGTATGTGGATCCCTCCTGTCCCTGCCAACCATCCCCCTGGGTTTGCCATCCATCCTCTTGATAATGTGCCAATATAAGGTCTGGAGCCTAGACACATACTGGGAAACTACCTTAGTTGTATCCGGTATCCTCTGCTCATGCATGGTCTCGACATGCCTTGAGAAATGAGTGACACGTCTCCCTCGTGACTAGCTCCCTAAACATAGGTTCGATGATGAACGATATTCCACCCCTACAGATGATCACCTCATCCCCCAACTTGTGGCTGTCAACTAACGCATCGACCCAATGCCACTGCTGGAAAGTCTCCCCCCTAGTGTGTTGAGTGTCACCCAAATATCTCAGGTGAGCTCCTCGTCCTTCATTGCTCATGCCTAGAGTGCAGAAATTCGACAACAAAATTGACTGTGCGTGTGAGGGATGTACAAGAGGGTCAAGCGTATGAGTTCCCGTGAATACCATCAACTATCGTTCATCTATTTCGCTGTCAATCCTAGGTGAACTACGCCCAAAGGTATGCTTGGTGTTTTCGTCCAAGGGTCTCCTTAGAGGCAACACTCCAAGACCTCGTTGTGTGGCACTATACACCCCTGGATACCACCGAACATACCAGTACTCCTGGACATGCCACTCTACACTGAGCAGTGTTGCACGAAGCGCCCCCCCCCTCCCGGTTCCAAGCCCCGAAGCGCGTCCCGTACGGAAGCGCCTAGGAAGCTTGGCCGGAAGCGGCGCTTCCGAATTCGGAAGCGCCGCTTTGGCATTTTTAGACGCTTCCTGGAAATTTGGAAGCGTTGTACGGAAGCGTCGCTTCCGAAGCACCGAAGCGCGCTTCGTACGACGCTTCAGGTGTCGGAAGCATGGCGCTTCGAAGGAGGAAGCGTACGCTTCCTGGATGCTTCCCGTACGCTTCCAGAAAAGCTTCCGGAAAAGCGTTTAGAAAATCGTTTTTTTTTCAATTTTTTTTCAATTTTAGGTGAGTTTGCTTGTTGGGGTGGGTCCACCTTGGGTTAGGTGACGAATTGAAGCAAAAATAATATATAAATTATAGCAGATGCTCCCCATGGTAATGTTAAATTCTTAAAGTAAAAGTGACATTCTCCTTAATCTTCATTTTCATCCTTTTACTTAAATTTTTAACATTACCATGAAATGACTCAGGATGTTGAGAGTGGTTCCGGCCTCATTGGATTTCATATGGAGAAAGTAGAATTTTAGATTTCATTCAAAAT
>APFE031131827.1:97506-116377 GCA_000404065.3 Pinus taeda
GTATAAATGCAAAAAAATATAAAAAATATATATATATAGCAGACGCTTCCGCAGACGCTTCGCTTCCTAGATTTTTGGAAAATGACGCTTCGGCGTCCCCGCTTCCAAAAAACGCTTTTGCTTCGCTCCCGCTTCGTGCAACACTGACACCGGGGCTTCCTCTTATACCCTGTTGGACACCTTCGGCTACGGTTATGCCATCCTATATTGGCATGTGTCACTGTACCTGTCACTCCCCGCATGTACTCAATACAATGTGAGGCACTCCCACTCCACAACACAGTCCAACATACTACGACACACCACCCTGCATCTCTATGCTCCTCTGCCAGCCCCTGCTCCTTGCTCCATAGCCTCGCACACCACTCGATGTTATGGCCTAACATTGGGTCTGTATGCATCAAATTGCATCCTTCTTCATAACGCTAGACCCTATGACATAACTCTGTGTAGTCCTGTGTACCATTGCCCACTGTCGTACCACCCTGTAACATACAGTATCTTGCATGGGCCAAAATGTCCACCTCTCTGCTAGTACACCATCCATGATGTGGGCTACACCCCCCCATCTACTCTGAAATACCTGAGCGGCTTGACTCCCCACATGCTAACGGAAATGACACTACTGCACCTATCCTTAGTACTGCATGTGTCCCATATGCTAGTAAGAGAGCACTCTCTCCATACCATTGCTTGTTTGATAGCTTGTCAGTGCCACCTCCTATCAGGTCCTGCCAGAGTAAGCTAGTCACCCTGTGACTCTGTTATCCTCCACAATATCCCAAGGCTGAGAAGGGAAATCGAAGGAGGTGACCTCAAACCACTTAGGGTTCAGCAGCTAGCCCTGCTAAACTAGAGAGGGATCTCTCTATGAATTCACAGCCAATGATGACTAGAATGGGAAAAGATGTTAGGGTAGATATGTTCAGCTCTAGGGTTTTGAAGATTTTATGGTTTTGATGTTGGATTGGGAGTGAAAATCAAGGAACTAAGTCAAAAGATCAAAGTTTTCAGATGCAAGAGATATAAAGGAGCAGGGTAGGTATGCTTTTGTGACACTTTGGTTATTTGTCGATGTAGTGTAGGGTTGAAAAAAAAAGATCAAAATGAGCATGGAAAGCATGAATTCATTTATCAGAAGACAAGTGACATAAACATGAAGTTCCTAACAAAACAGAGCTTAAAACTAAGAATTATGTTTAAAACCTCTTAGGAAAATCACTGAAAAGCATAGACATGGAAAGAAGATGGATTTATCATTCATATAAAACTATAATAGAGAGAAAATGTTATCACAAACTCACAACACAAGAATTCCTGAATAATAGCTGCAATTGTCCTTTGATTTTCTACAAAAGTGATGAAGTACAAGCTCCAAGAGTTTTCTTCACTAATTTCCAACCTATTCTATGACTGAAAACTAGATACATATAGACCAAAACCATTTTCTCCTCTCTCAAGGTCCAATCCTTCAGTTTAGGAACTGATTTCCTGAAGTACTCAACAAAACCCTAATGTCTAGGGAGGTTAAAACAAATCCTCCTTTTGAACTTTGACTGAATTGCTCCTCATAGATGAGGCCTAAATCTACATGAAAACAGCTCTAACAAGATTATTTACCTCTCGTTACATCATAATTACATCATGAAAACTCGAAACTCATTGATAAAACTGAGAAACAAGAGTTTCAGGAAAAAACGTAGCAATTCAAGCAAAAGCATAGCGTGCTAGGAGAAAACGTAGTGAAATTGGTAGAAATGACTTTTGGAGGCCTTCCCGAGGTCCAAATCCTAATATGAAAAATGATGGAGATAGCTTTGGATGTCTACTACATTATAGAATCCTCAAGCACTCAAAAAGGTTGCTCTTAGCCCTCCAAAAGTTCATTCTCCTAGAGGTACTCCAAAAACGCAGCGGGGTGATTTTTTAGTGGTTTTTGGCCTTTTTCACCTACCAGAACTTGTTGAAAATTTGCTCCCAGGGACTAGAAGTGATGTACAAGTGATAAAAAATCCAAATATTGCAAACCGATTATCATTTGGAGCTCCCTATCAAAAGCGCAGTGTGGGGAACACTACATTTTTTACCTAGTGACTATTTCAAAACTTTCCAAAAATTCACAAAAACCAAAATTTCTTCAAAATTTGTCCAAATTTGCTCCATGAAGACTTGAGATGGTATGCTATGCTATGAGGGAAGCATCAGCAAGAAAATCCAACTTAACCTTCTCGTTTTGCTTGATTAGGGTTTCCTTGAGTTTTTCCTTCAACTGCTTGACCTTGACTTTAGAGACTTGATTCCTTGTATAGTAATGAACAGCCATGTGTCTTTGCAATTTGTTGTCTTTGTTGGCCTTCTTAAGGAGATTTTCCAAATGGAAATTTACCTTGTCAAGCCAAAACAACCTATTTTGATTGATTTCAGCTACAATTAGGTCAGTGGAAAACATTTGTTCTTTTGGTGGAGATTGTTCTCTTTGTTGTTGAAGTGCCCTTTGGAGGCCTCTAGTCCTTGGCCTCTTCCTTGTCACCTACTCTTGGTGCTCATCTGAATCATCTATGTCTAATACTACTTTTCCCTTTACATCTTCTTTGCTAACATCAACCTTATGTTTATTCAAGAGCAGTTGATTTACCTTCTATTGCTTATTCTCTTGCTTTAGGAATGAAATCATGAAATTGGCCTTAGACAAGTTGTCCTTAAGCTCTTTGATCTCACCATATTTCTCCATGATGACCTACTCTACTGTCTTATGATTTTCATTAACCTTCAAGTCTACTATATCAGTGTCAAGATGGAATGGCTCCTCATCTTGCAAAGGTGTCTCATGATGTGATGGTGATCCTTGTTCTGCTGATGTAGGCTTGGCCCCTTCCACAATGTTTGGAGCAAACTCAACCCTCCTTCCTCTGATATGTTTGAGTCACCTCAGCCCTAGGTGTCCTCTTGATTGCAATTCTGCTAGATGAGCCAATCTCCATATGCTTGGATGGTGTTGATGGTGTACTTTGCCTAGTAGACGGACTAGTAGAAGACAAAAAGGCATTTTGACTGAATGAATGTCTCCCGAGTGATGTTCATTTGTGCAAGATGATGCAATACAATGATTTTGATGAGGGCATGGTGAAAAAGGCTGGTTTGATAATCACTTTGTCTATACTGCACCTTCTCTGCCATTTTAGCCAAGCTCTTGTAGAGGTAGTAGGATATGTTAAGTGGTTTTACCGCTGTGAAATGCAGAAGCAATCTGACATGATACTTGTACAATATCGAAAATCTACCCTCACATGTAAAATACTTCATAATGATCTTCATCAATGGAGCAAACTTCTCGAGTTGTCCAAAAGGAAAAACCTTCGTAATAGTGTCTTTGTAGTGACCTTTGATGAAGGGTTTGTAGTTTTGCACATCTAAATCCAAGCTCTTAAACCACTTTTCCCCACTATTTGGTATCCCTGTGGCTGTTGCTATGGCTTTAGTTGAAATTGTGAAGCTGACCCGTACAACAGTGACCTTATCTCTCCTAAGGTTAGTGGCAAACAAGCTGGTCAACTTGGCATGATACTTGACTTGTTGAACTTGCTCACAGAACCCTAAACACCCTACATTTTGAAAACATTGCTTGGACAGTGAGGATGACATCAGCTCATGGGTGTTGAGTGGTTCATAGCTTGATACTTGACCTCCCTTGTTATAAGATTTCTTTTCTTCCTCCATGTTGTTAGTTTGCAAGAGAAAACCCTAGTGGGAAAAACAAGGGAAGTGGGTGAGGGGATAGGATTAAGGGTTTAGGGAAGGAAATTATGGTAGGAAAATTTAGGGAAGTAGGTAAGGGTGTTAGGGAACTTTGGGAAGTGGAAGGGATGAAATGAGTGTAGGATTTAGCCTAGGGAATTTTTATACAATCCCAGTTAAGAAAACTACCAAAAACGCAGCATGGGGACAAATGGAACCTATGCACCATAAAAACAAGGAAATAAAGATGATAGGAGGTATCAAGGGACCTTAACTTACTTGTAGATTGCTGATGAAGACTTCAATTTCTTTTGAGAACCCTTGAAAACAAGTTTATGGCTTTTGGAGTGAAAACACAGCGTAGATGCTAAAAACACAGCATAGCTGCTTGAAATCACCTTGTGGAGTATCCTTTGGCCCTGAAAACGCTGAGGAAATGCTTGTTGGTGAGTTAAAGCACTTTGTTAATGAATGGGTGAGAGAAACGAATTGTGATGGTCTTTTATAGCATGTGGAAGTCAGTTTCTTCATAGTGGTGGGGTGGCCCACCATATGTTTTTCACTTTTGCTTTGAAACTATGTAGCTTTGGAACATTCAATGCAACTTTAGAACATTAGAACTTATTACATCATATTTGAAATAAATTACACTTTGAAACAAAAACGTTTTGAGCAAATTGCCTATTACTACTTTATATGCCTGATTTATGAATGAAATGACAGATTTTGATGACTTTGACCCTAATGACTTAATGGTGACATTGAGCAAAATGAGGACCATGATGATATGACTGAGATGATGGTGATGACCTATTAGTGATGGCACATCCAACTGAGTGATGGCAATGATCGGAACATGAAAGTTTTTGAAAGGAGCAGTAATTGGCTTAGACACACTAGCCAATGACCAAAATTTTATTTTGAAAACCTAATGAAATGATAAAAATTTGACTTGAGACCCTAACAAAAACCTTGTAAGAGCATATTTGATCACTGGTGACTGGAAAGACTGGAAGACACTAACGAACTCCACGCACCATCAATATGCCAAGACAACTCATGAAATTTGTCTGCTCACCTATCAAACCATCCTATCACTAGTGCTGACTGGGGCTCTTATGGAGCTTTGAAAAAGTGGGTGTGCTCAAGCGTCAAGTCCATCACGTAGCTACTACCATCACCTACCAGCTTTATGATGTGATGGAAAATCCCACATGGATCCCAAAAACGGTTTGACCCTCGAGTCCATCTGGTAATCCATGGCCTCTATTGACATGTGGCCATGGATGTATCCAACTGCATAACCTGCTCCATCAAGTACCAGCTCAATACCTCTCACCATCCAATCCCAAGGGAGAGATCAAATGTGTAATCCTCTGTGGAAGGAACAAGCCCTCCAAGTTGATGTGGTATCATGCTCAGCTCAATCCTGCTAACCACCCCTTTGGGTATGTCTAGACAACTCGGTCTCCCTCAATCCAATGCATAAGGGTGGATTGATAACGTTATAGACCCTGCCAATGGGCCTCTGAAGTGAATTGTGCTGAAAACCCAACGTGTTGCCTCTATGCTGGCCTTCATCAATGGCTAGCCCAAGGGATGACTACACATCCTCCTCCATCACGGGCTCGACATGAGCCTTCGACTGCTCCATAGACAACCCAATATGCATGATAAGCTCACTAGTCATCTATAGGCAACTGTCGTTTGGCATCTCTGTCATGGAGCTAGAGGCATCTGTACCTATTGGCTCCTCAACAACGATGGAGTTGTCTTTTGGCACCTCATCAACCTGTGGTGCATTGTTATCACCTGAGAACTCGATCACCACCCCGAATACCTCATCAATGGATGACGCTTCATCAATGGGTGTATGCTCAACTGTCTCCTTGCCAACCATGGCCCCTTCAACTACTCTTTCATCTTTTTACTTAATACTTCTCATCATCCTTGCAAAATCCCACTGAATCTCCATTGGTTTGTGCATACCCCTTAGCTCACAGAATTCCCAAAAGGACAGAGAAGCATGAATGCCATAACCCAATGATTGGTATGCCCTCCAGTTCCCCCCTAATAACTCCACATTAGTTGCAATCATGTTCGGATTCCCAACTAAGGAATGACTCAACCTCTTCCCACATCAATCATCATTTGTTGTATCCTCACCACCTCATTCCAAGGGACCGCCATGTTGTTTGATTCTAATCTTTCCCATAGGCTGAGCCAAGATTATGGCTCTAATACCACTGTAACGTTCCAAACTTAAATAAACAATGATATGCAAATCAAAAATGATTTACAGCACATAAATTTTAAACAATCAACAAATGCTCATAAAACTCTAGAAGTAAAAATCAACTGAGCCATTTTATTAATCGATGGAGCAAGTACAAAAGTATGGAGGAATGAACCTGGGCCTTCCTTAATGGCAAGCATGACAGAACTTAGGTGGTAATACAATGACCTCAAATGTTGGAAATGACTGCTCCTCTAATGCTTTGTGTTGCCCAGGAAAGCACACTATTGGCTAGAAAAGGACTGCAAGAAACTCCACTTCTGATGCTCAAAAAATGTTGCAAATATAACCTCTAACTCCTTAACCAAAACCCACAAAATCCTAGTAAGTGTTTGGCCTATCTCCAAGCCAAAGTCGAACCCACAAAATGATGTGAATTCCTCAACTAACTAGCAATTTGCCCTATTATAAGAATTGGGATTTCAGGCCCGAATAGCGCTCAGAAAATTCTGAAATTTTAACCATGGACTCCTCTCGGAAGACCCAGAAAAATCCACGAAAAAATTTGGCTGGTTTAGACTTCTGAAATTCAACCCCCTTGGAGCCCAGCATCAACTGCAACTGCAAAACTCGGCCTGATGGAATCTTCCTGTAAATCCTCCTAGAAATGGACCCAAAGTGCTGGGCTGATCTCTGCTATCAATCCCCTGACTTCCTGGATGGGCTTCCAGCCTATGGCACCTACGCGTTAGCTCCACGAAATTGCTGGACTGGCCCTCTATGTTGTCCCAAAGCCCAGTAATTCAAACTGTTGGGATGTTGGCTCTCCTGGATCCAAAATTCACAAGAAAGGTTGGCCTTTTGTTTGTCTTTGAATCCTCTAAATCTCCCAGCAAATGCTTGATCACTGATAGCTCCAAACTCTCCCCTGCATATTCTCCAACTAGCCAGAAATACACACTCCTTGTTGTGGTTGAATGGTAGTGCTGTAACACACTCCCGGAACTCTTGGAATACTTATGGAACTGCCTCTCTAGGGTGGGCACGGATGGCCCCCCAAGGTAGAGGTTGAATCTCCCGCTTGAGAGATTCGTGGCTAAACAGCCAATTGACTCAGCCAAACAACAGAGCGAACAATCAAGTAATTTTGATTGCAAGGTGTAAGAATAATCCCAAATGAGAGCTCTCTCCTCCTTTTAACTTTGTGGGCCTTCCTTGCCTCATGTGGGCCCCTCCATCCAACTCTTCGAATTCCCTCGAAGCCATTCGAATGGCCTAGTTTGAATTCCCATGTGGGTGGCCCCCGCCTTCCACTAGCAATCAAATGAATTTGAATTTCCTCCTAAGTCCTTAAGTCAAAAATGTTGGGTTCTTTCCCTTAGCCAAAATTGTGCAAAAATATGTGGAAACACCCTATTACAAATGTGTTTGAGAAGGGACATGACACTAAGCTAGTGTTGCATCTAATAATTTACCTCCAAGCATAAGTTTGGTTGATAGACATTTAGGGCCACCCTTTCTCATCTAGCTTGAGGAGCCTAGCACTCGTTTAGTGGTTAACACGGTGACCTTGCAGTCGTCAGAGCCAAAGTCTCTGCAGTGCCGGAGGCATTAGGTGGTTAGAATACAGGGGGAGGTATCATTAATCAAGTCTTTGCTTGCTTCCTGTTGGCTTCTATCCCACAACCTACTCTAGAGACTAGTTCCAAAATAGTTAAGAGGAAGGTCACATTTAGAATAGGCATTGTTACTCACCATTTGTGGGTAATATCCCTAGGAGAACATTTTTCTCCAAGATGGTCCTCAGCCAACAACCCCTTGCAGCCATCAGCTAGCTCATTGTGCCATTTCTCTGCCACGTGAGCCAGCCATGTGGTCCCTTGCCCATTTGCCATGATCATATGTTTGGGCTAAGACTCCATTTGTTGCCCTTGGCCTAGCATTTTCCCTTTAGGTCCCCTGCTAGTTTGAGCGGTAACATTTTGCCGCCATTGCTAGGGACACGAAACATGTGTTTTGTTCCCTATATGACATATTGATTTATCATTATTGGTGACTCCATTGGAAGAACAAAGTCCTAGTTCTTCATTGAAATTCAAAGTCAATGCTTGTAGGGTGAAGCAAGCATTTGTTAAGGTAATTTCATTCACCCTGGCGACTCCCATGTCATTAAGGACCTAACAACATGTTGACCACATATTTTCCCACCATAGATAGTACAGGGACCCGAAGATGCCCTCCATCGAAATCAACAAAGAATATGCCAATGTTCGATGGGGAACCACATTCCGTAGCCAACCACATGGTAAGGTTCATAAGGTACCTTTCAAAGAAAAATATAACTCAACCTGGTGACCAAATGGAATTGTTTGTCCTATCCATTGCCCCAAGTACTGATTGGGTTGAATCATGCAAACCTAAAAGCATTGCTTCTCTTCCAATGTTGATTACGCAGTCTTGTTGCATGAAGGGTTGAGTTTCCGATCTCATGAAGACATAACCCAAATGTTAGATATGGTCCTTCGAGAGAAGGAAGTTATTGAATATGGCTTTATGTTTGAAGAAGGGCCTCTTATTGATGCGTACTTTAATAATAATGCCGAGGGAGAGACTCACGAATTGGAAAGTGTGTCCTCTAAAGATGACGAGGAAGATTTCAACCCCGAGAGCCCTCAAACATTACAAGAATAGATGATAGAATGTGAAAAGTCTTGCAGGAAGCTGATGGTCACATATGACTCTCAAAAGATTTTCTCCCACTATTGTGAGCAATCGAAAAGGCTCTGTAGAACGAAAAGTATATATAAAGAGATTCCTACCAATGACCTTCTTCTTGAGGCATTTATTCAAAATCATGTAGTAAATACCTTGGAGATCATTCTTCGAGAACAATTGGAGGAGGAAAATTCCTCCCTGTCTAAAGAAGGGAATGAATTGCATTCTAACCAACACCAAATATATAGTGAAGAACTTGAGGATTCTGAGGAAGATCATGATGGTCAAATAAACGGAGAATCTATGAGTGACTTTGGGGCTATTGATTGAGGAATTAGGTATGATTATAGAAACGAAGACCCCATGGTTCCTCAAGACCATAAGAATGAGCTCAGGGAAGAAAAAATGCTCCACCCCTTCCAAATAACAATGTTGGTCCTTATGAAGCCCTTCCTAGTGATTGGAAAGGTCTTTTCTTTATGTTCCAAGACGATTCAATAAAAGAAGAACCTTCCAAGATTGTGGGAAATTATGATGACTCTATTATAGAAGAAATTGAGGAGGACGCTTCCCTAGGCCATGCCACTAATAAAGTGTTGTTCTCCACATTTGAGATATCTTCCCCTACCCTAGAGATAGATGTTTGTGATGATGTTCATCCCCCTAGTTTTGATGAAGAACTGATTTCCCCTATAAAGAACCAAGAATCATGGTTTTTCCCCAAGTACGATGATGAGCCCACTTCTTGTTTTCACAATGACCAAAACAGTATCATCCTAAATATGTATGAGTCTTTCACCCCCTCTTACCCTAAGGATGATAACCCTGGGATAGTTCTCCATCAAAGATTCATATACTGGGTTACTGACATTTCCATCTCCTGTTTGAAGGGTCAAACCCAATCTTCTCGACTGGTGTCTTTTCCTTCTTCCAGGATCCCTTTATATGACATATGGATCTCTTGTTTTCCCTCCTCACTCCCTCACAACCCCTCATATTATTATTCGCATTGTCGAGTCCATTGCAAAAATAATCATGGAAGCATGCATTCTTGTATTGATCGATTGACATATTGGTGGCATTGGGTCTATGATTATACCTAACACTTGACATTGTATCATATGCATGGTAGAGTAGGATGCATTTCATGCTGATTTTTGCATTATAAATAACATCATATGATATTCCTCATGATAGATAGATGCATACTTTATTTTTTGTTGATTTTATGGCCTAACATATTAGCATGTGCAATCATGAGAGCTGTGTTTTTCCATCTAGTATATGTACAGGTGACAGGTCTATGGTAACCAAGAGATTGCTGGAGTTCTAGTGACCTCCCGTTCGAGTAGCTTTGCTCACTTCTTCGAGAGATGACGTCCCAGTTGGAGCCATATGTTACCTAACATTTTGTGGGTAATATCCCTTGGAGAATTTTTTTCTCCAAGATGGTCATTAGCGGGAAGCTAGCAGCCCATTGCAGCCATCAACTAGCTCATTGTGCCATTTCTCCTCCACCTGAGCTAGCCATGTGGTCCCTTGCCTATCTGCCATGATCCTATGTTTGAAGGCGGGCCTCCCAAATCTAAAGGTATGCGTTGTCATTTTGAAATTGAGTATTGTAGTTTGCTTATCATGGACACTTTTGGGTATGGATTAATGGGGGGATTCGGTGGAAAGGATGGGATAGGTCTGTGCTTCTGCCCCCTAGACCCCTTTTAGGAATTAACCTTGGATTCTAGTCCCGTGGGATCTCTTTCACTGACCATTTGGTTTCAGGGATCGTATTTCACGGGAAACCCTGATTTTGGTTGCATGGTAATGCTCCCTTATCCACTTATATTACCCTCTTTCCACTCATTATTACTCCATCTATCATTCTTCCCGCCTAGGTCCACATTCCTTGATTGGGTCCACATAGGGTTATCTTGCCCCTTCCCTTGCCCACACCTTGGGTCATGGCTTGGAATGAAGCCCGGAGATTGATGCAACTAAAAAGAAAGTTAAAAGCATATACGGCCACATTCAACAGGAAAAATACCACAAAATGCAAAAGATGGCCGGGACAAAAACATTCTAGAATGTGGGCAAAAGCCAATACATGAGCTCTACCCCATTATCATGGCCAACACCCTAGTTCCTATAGGTTCTATAAGCCTTCTTCATCATATAGGAACCCATGATTGTCCCAACCCCTGGTGGGTGATGAACTGCCCTGCCATAAAAGGGGGATTCTACTGCTATATCTTACACATCATGCTCTAACTACTTTGAGCTCCGAGCAGTTAATCAAAGAAAATCATAAAAAAGAAAAAGGCATAAAAGCAGGATGGAAAAATCAAGCCCGAGGCACCTCATGTATCACGATTGCTCCCTCCTATACATTACAAACCCAAGTGTGGGCTTCCCTCTTATTGACTACCCTTGCACCCCGACATGTGACCCAGGGCTACCCCTTTTCATCCCTTACTTCATTCACCATATTTGTCACATGCCACTACCTCTTGAAGGATGTACCTTGAATATTGTCCCCTTTAGAAGTAGAAACCACCTAATAGGGTGCTTGGTTAACCCATTTGGAGTTTAGGAGACATTGGCACATCCCGAAGCCCATTATGAAAGGGCACCATTATGAAGTCCCCGCATGTGGTCCATGATTAGGTAAGCTCATTTACTTGATTTCTCTAATGACTTGTTGTATTGGAAGGCTATGGGACGCATTGGATCTTATGCAGGATCGCAGATGGTTTCATTTAGGGTTTGGTCTTCCTATATGGGGTCCTAATACTCTAGAGGGCTACATTGGCACATGTGTTGATTTGGGGTAGCATCGGATGTGCTCTAGCCATGAAAATTGGTGGAGATGTTAAAGAACATGAGATCTTCAAGATCCATAAATGGTTTGGGCAGAATCTAACCAGTTTGGACGATATTAAAATAATTAATATTTTTAATGGAGTCCCTAAGTCTAAACTTAGAGAAAATAAAATATTAATGTGAATTAATATAAAATTGGGTTAGAATGGTCAAAAGTCATGGATCAAGTCAGATCTAATCTTAGCCGTTGATTAGGGACTTAATCTCGGTCGTTGATGGACTAACGAGAAAAGTATAAGAGGAGGCTTGAGGGTCAGTTGGAGAATACACTGAGGGAGACTAGTCAGTTCGATTTCTGGAGTGGGGTTAGCTGAGAAATTCGAACTAGTGGTCTGGAGAGCAACAGGAGGTAGCAAGTATGGAGTAGAGAGTCAAGATCAGCAACAAAAGACCAGCGTAGAGGCAGGAGAGGCAGACCCCTTTTAGGCAGACGTTGAGGGAGCAGGAGACTGCGAAATCACTAGAGGGCCTACGTGGGTGACGTAGAGAGGCCCAGGGCCAGCACAAACAAGCAGGGGCTAACGCAGAGTGTCTGGGAGCTATGAAGAAGTTAGCTAGGCTGACGTTGGGACTGGGAGAAGTGCTGGAGAATTTGTCTCTATTGGGTAAGCCAGTTTGGCACCTGGTTGTACTGAAGAATTGTTGAATAATAAAATTCTCCCTTGCTACACTGGTTTTCCCACATTGGGTTTTTCTGGGGACTGTTGTCCAAAATATCTGTGTTGATTTGTTGATTCTTGTGCATGTGTTTGTTTCTGTATTATGGTGTGATATCTGTAGCAAATTTTTTTTTAATGTTTATTGAAGGAATTTCATAAATAACTTATTGAAAATAAGTAGGCAAAATAAATAAGATGTTGCAGTGATAGAGTTTTCACATGGTATCAGAGCAAGTAATCAGAGACAAAAAGGGAAAATCAGTTATGGGTCGAGACCATGATGTAGAGGCATCCACATTAGGGGACTCGCACAGATTTTCAGAAAATTGCACAAGAAATTTTGATTTCTCTATGTTGGCCTCCAAGATGGAAGAAGAAGTGGCTTGTATGACTAGTTCTGCATCATCAGAAGTATGGTATATAGACAGTGGACCCCCTTGGCATATGACGAGAATCAGGGAATGTTTCTTACAGTATCGAGAAGAGAACATGAACTTTCAGATCACCATGGGGAACAAGGCAAAGTGTACTCCAGTAAGGAAGGGTACCATAGTTTTTCAAACAGAATCGGAGAACGGTTCTGCGTTACAAATGTGTTGCATGTACCAAGATTGGGGATGAACTTACTTTCCGTGTTGCAAATTCATGGCAAGGGCTATGATGTCTACTTCATCAAGGAGAAGGTATACGTCAAACACCCGCGCTGGAAAAAGAAAGTGCAGATCGAGATCAAAATTATTGGGTTGTACAGATTACAACTAGAATCACTAATGGCACTATTAGGCAGTCATGGAGACAAGGATTTGAACGAACTATGACACAGAAGAATGGGATATTTGCACCATGGGGCTTTGAGAATTCTCGGGAGCATTGTAACAAGAGTTCCAGATCTTAGTACGGAACGAGATGATGTATGCAGAGGATGTGCTCTAGGAAAGTCTGCCAAGGCAACATTTCCTAGGACTAAACACATGGCCAAGAGTGTACAAGGATTGATACACTCAGATATCTGCGGACCTATGTCCACCAAAGCTCTTAATGGTGCCGAGTATTTCCTTACTTTCATTCATGACCACTCAAAGAAAACTTGGATTTATTTTCTGAAAACCAAGTAAGAGGTTTTCTTTCGATTCAAAGAGTTCAAAGCTCTACAAGAGAATCTAACTGGGAAGAAAATAATTTTTTTTTGCTCAGGTAATGGAGGGGAGGATGTCGATAAGGACTTGGTTGATTTTTGCGCTAAGGAGGGTATCAAAAGAGAGTGGACAGCTCCGTACAATCTGGAGCAAAATCAAGTAGTAGAAAGAAAGAACAGGGCTATTGTAGAAGCAGCTAAGGCCATGCTGTATGATCAGGATATGCTAAAATTCCTATGGGTAGAAGCATGCAAGACAATTGTCTATGTTCAGAACAAGAATCCTCATCGGGCGTTGGGCAAGATTACTCCAAAGAAAGTTTTCACAGGGAAGACCCCTGAAGTCAGTCATTTCAGGATATTTGGGAGTTTAGCACATTGCCACATACCCGAAGAAAAGAGGAAAACACTGGATCAAATTGTGGAAAAGGGATATCTGGTGGGATATAGCGAGAATGCTAAGGCATACATAATCTATCTTCCAGGGAGCAGGAAGGTAGTGGTTTGACGAGATGTAAAGTTCATGGAGGATAGGGCTTTTAGAAAATCTTGTGAGATGCCTTCCGAGGAGCAGTCAAAAGAAGAGTCGTTGGTTAAACCTCTTCAACCAATAGAAGTAAAGAATTCTTCCTTCGATCAGGGAGATTCACAGGATGAAGGGGAGCTAACGGAGGCACCTGTTGGTAGAGGAAGAAATAGCAGGGAACTTCGTCAGATTTTGCGAGATGCAGAGGACTTCATCGATGCGCCGAGAAGAAATAAGAGGGAGCAAAAACAACTAGATAGATATTGGGCATTAGTAGCTCAGGATGGGGACCTTACCAGTTTCCTGGAGGAAGCTCAACATCAGGTTTGGCTAGATGCAATGATAGAGGAGTACAACTCCATAATGGTGAACAATGTTTGGGAGGTAGTGCCAAGGCATCAAGACAAATCAGTAGTAGGTTCGAGATGGATCTACAAGATCAAATACGCTGCAGACGGCAATGTTGAGAAATACAAGGCCAGGTTTGTGGCTAAGGGGTATGCTCAAAAGGAAGGAATTGACTACGAGGATACCTTCACCCCGGTAGCCAAGTATACATCTATTAGGACAGTGATATCTCTTGCAGCTTAGATGGGGTGGGAGATTCATCAAATGGATGTCAAAACGACTTTTCTGAACAGGGTAATGAAGAAGAGGTATACATTGAACAACTAGAGGGCTTTGAGACACATGAGAAGAAGTCTCATGTATGCAGATGGAAGAAAGCCTTGTATGGGTTGAAACAGACACTTAGAGCATGGTATGGTTGAATCGATAGCTACTTGCAGAAGATGGAATTTGTCAAGAGTGACACAGATCCGAATCTCTACTATCTGGTTATAGAGAATGAGCCACTAATCTTAGTAGTGTATGTCGATGATCTCTTTTTGACAAGATCATCCAGACTCATTGGGGACTGCAAGAAGAATCTAGCCACAAAATTCAATATGAAGGATTTGGGACTAATGCATTACTTCATAGGGTTGGAATTTTGGCAGCAGAAGGGAGAGATCTTCCTTGGGAAAGGGAGGTATGCTACATAAATATTGAAAAAATTAAGGATGGAGGACTGAAGACCCATGGCTACTCCAATGATCATAACTGGAAGAAGATTGATGCATCAGAAGACAAGGATGTTGATCCCACCCTATACAAGCAGCTCATAGGGTCCCTGATATATTTGGTCAATACCAGGTCAGGCATTTGCTACGTTGTCAACACCCTCAGTCAGTTCATGGTGGAAACGAAGAGGGCCACTGGGCAACAGGCAAACACATTCTCAGGTATTTACAAGGAACAGTGGATTATGGACTCTTGTACACCAGGGATAAGGATATTAGGTTGAGTGGATTTACTAATGTAGATTGGGCAGGAAGTTCAGTGGATCGGAATAGTACTTTTGGGTATTGTTTCAACATTGGATCAGAAATGATTTCCTGGTGTAGTAGGAAACAAAAGTCCATGGCTCTGAGCTCATTTGAGGCAGAATATATGGCGGTGACCACAGCTTCGTGTGAGGCCATGTGGCTTAGAAAACTGCTTGTGAACCTATTCAGAAGGAAAATGGAGGTGATCAGGATCATGTGCGAAATCAGAGTTGCATCGAGCTCTCTAAGAATTGAGTGTTTCATGATCAGTCAAAGCATATTGATATCCAGTGTCGCTTTGTTAGTGACTATGTCCAACGAGGAGCTGTACAGTTGAGCTACACTCCTACAAGGGAACATGTGGCGGACATCCTCCCTAAGGCCCTTGGAAGGACAAAGATTGATTACTTCAGGGAAAATATGGGGATGATAAAGAACCCGTTTCAGTTGCAGAAATGGGGGTGATAGTAGCACAGATGCAGAGGGAGTTGCAGTGTGGATGCATTGTTTGGAGAAAAGGACCAACAACAACACGAATGTAGAGGGCGTTGCCGTACAGATGCAACAATGGCAGTAGTAGAGCCATGGGTAGCAGTACAGGATGTAGCAGTGCAGAGGATGTTGGGTAGGGAGGCTTAGCATCAGCATAAGGACCGATGTCGGATGATCAGGTTGATACTCAGTGAGGAGTATTACTAGAGCACAGTCCTCACTAAGAGGGAGTGTTGATTTGGGGTAGCATTGGATGTGCTCTAGCCACGAAAATTGGTGGAGAGGCTAAAGCACATGAGATCTCCAAGACCCAGAAATGGTTTGGGCAGAATCTAACTAGTTTGAAAGATATTAAAATAATTAATATTTTTAATGGAGTCCCTAAGTCTAAACTTAGGGAAAAATAAAATATTAATGTAAATTAATATAAAACTGAGTTAGAATGGTCCAAAAGTCATGGATCAAGCTAGATCTAATCTTAGCAGTTGATTAGGAACTTAATCTCGGTCGTTGATGGACCAACGAGAAAAGTATAAGAAGAGGCTTGAGGGTCAGTTGGAGAATACACTGAGGGAGACCAGTCAGTTCGATTTCTGGAGCGAGGTTAGCTGAGAAATTCAAACTAGTGGTTTGGAGAGCAGCAGGAGGCAACAAGTACGGAGCAGAGAGTCAGGATCAGCAATAGAAGACCAGCGCAGAGGAAAGAGAGGCAGATGCAAGGCCTTTCAGGCAGACGTTGAGGCAGCAGGAGACTGCGCAGTCACTAGAGGGCATGCATGGGTAACGCAGAGAGGCCCAAGGTTGACACAGAGTGTCTGGGAGCTACACAAAGGTCATCCAGGCTGACGCTAGGAGACGTTGAGGCAGCAGGAGACTGCGCAGTCACTAGAGGGCATGCATGGGTAATGCAGAGAGGCCCAAGGTTGACGCAAAGTGTCTGGGAGCTACACAAAGGTCATCCAAGCTGACGTACCTTGTTACACCGATTTTCTCACATTGGGTTTTTCCAAAGACTGTTTTCCAAAATATTTGTGTCGATGTGTTGATTCTTGTGCATGTGTTTGTTTTTGTATTATGGTGTGATATCTGCAACGGAATTTATTTTAATGTTTATTGAAGGAATTTCATAAATAACTTATTGAAAATAAATAGGCAAAGTAAATAAGATGTTGCAGTGAAAGAATTTTCACATGTAGGGTGAGTGTTTAGAACCATGGGCCTCCACAACAACAGATTGCACTCCATGGATCCCCTTAACCATTCAGAGATTTCTTGTGGTTCACTTATTGGACGAGGAGGATTCTTCGATTAGTTAATGGAGACAAGCCCACAATGGGCTACCTGTATGAGCCTATGAGGCCATGGATAGGGCCAAAGAATCCATTTGCAGCTATTATGATGATAAGGGGGATGATGGGTTTCAAAGACAACTCATATAGGACGTGAGTGATGAGTGATGTAACAATACACTCCATTGTCCCATTCATGGTGTAGGGATCTACCTGAACCCCACATTTTCTTGCTCTTGTGGCTACTTAGGATTCTTCACTTGTGTTTAGAAGATGGTGTCATCTCCAACATAACATGCAAAAATATCCAAAGAAATGGAGATATACAAGATGGCAGGTGGCACATTTAGCCAGTGATGATAATATCGCCGATATTTCGGCGATATCGGCAAATATCGCGCGATTTTCAGCTGGCCGATATATCGGCTGTGAAATATCGCGATATTTTGTTGTTTTGAAAATTGCGCGCGAAAACCGAAAAATCGGCGAAAACTCGGAAAATATCGCGCTGTTTGGGAAATTATCACCGGGTGTTTTATAAATATGCGAGGTCGTTTTAAAATTGTGGTTTTTCTGTTTCATTTCATTATTCACCGGTGACCGACTCCCGACTGCTGCCGACTCCCGAGGGTTTCATTCCGCTCCCGACTGCTGCCGACGCCACAACTCTCCAGCCCACGCCACGCTCTCCGATGCCCACGCCACTATATCTGCAGGTGGATTCGCACTGTCATGAGTCATGACTCATAAGTTTTGCTTGATTTTTAATTTTTTAGTATTTAGTTTTGCTATAATTATACTAAATAATCCTTAACTTGTGCACAGATCTGAATGAATTTTATAGAATTTAGGACAGCCCTTTAAACCACTGAAAAAACACTTAACTAAGGCTTGTTATATCTGCCCTCTAACCATCCATTGGTTGCTTCAAACAGGACAGAACTTGGGGCAGAATATACAGCTGTCAATAGCTCTTAATGACAGTCCTTTCACACCTAGCAATTATCACTTGAAAGACCCAATCTCTTACCTGTTATATTCTTAACATGGTCACAATCTCAGGGCTTGATCTCGATTGAGATTTTCAGCCTCTGTTTAAGGTTACCTCAGTCCACAATCTTCAGCATTTCCTCTCTTTTCGTCCTTCTCTTTCCAGCGTAGCATCATGGGAATACTCGGCCCTTATGCCTGGTTCATCACAGGCCTTACGACCCTCCTACTACACCACGTAAGGGTCTCAGTATTCCCTGTTGTAGCACAGAAAACTCTGCCCTAAATCAGAGAGAGAAAACACGGATTTCTAGCCCAGAACCACTTAAGGACACGGTCTTTCTTCCTTAGATGCACACAGCTGTCTTGCAAGGATAATCTCGGCCCTTTTCAACACTTGAATGAACCTTCTTCATGAAACCAATCGATGCTTTCATGGTTTTGCTAGACAGAATAAACCCCATTTGATACCTCTGTTCCAGAGACTCAAATGTGCCAATTTCAAAGACGAATCTTCACAGTAAAAAGTTAAAATTTTCATTATTTTCATTATTTTCTATTACATAATTTAACAATAACTCATATTTACATTCATAAATTAAAAACTCCTTGATTACAATAATTACATTTGTTGATTTTTTTTTTTTTAATAAATACAATGCAAAATTTACATTTTATTTTATTGCATATTAATGTTATTAATTAAATTTAATAAACAGGTCACTTAGACTCTTTTAGATCAGATTAATTAGTCACAAAACTTACAGCAAAATTGCAAATATTTAAATTTAATAAACAGGTTACAGAATAGACTTTAAGAATTAGTAACTTATGCATTCTTTGTTATTAA
>APFE031131827.1:116738-228695 GCA_000404065.3 Pinus taeda
AAGAGTCAAGATTCAAGACTCATTTCTTTTTTTGACCCTCTTACAGGTGGGAGTCCGCACGCCTCAACGATTTGGTGTATGTGCATTACAACATCCGACTTCGAGTGAGGCAAATAGAATCACCAATTGATCCATATGCCATTTCCTTAGACAATATTGATGTATTGTCTCCGTGGAGGGTGGAGTCTGAGGAGCCCATATTGGAGGAGTCACCTTCATGGTTAGAGCCAGTGGCAGATGATCCATTAGAGCAGGGGCAGCAAGAGGAGGACTCGGAGTCAGAGGAGCAGCAGCACTTAGAGGAGGAGCAGGAGAAGCAGGAGGACACTGTGGGAGCATCAACATCAACACCATCTGCTATAGATATAGGAGAGCATAGCTCCATGCCTACCACTCATTATTTGACATTAGGTGCAGATGTAGAGTCAGGGCCTTCTACTACTAGGGGCAGGCCTGGCAAACAGCCCCTGATGTTTTCCCGTAAAAGGGGGAGAGGGCAGTAGATAGATAGCTGCTACTAGCTAGTTTTTTTTGTTATGCTACATGTAACTCATGATGATGAGATACTTTTATATCACATTTGAGTCCTTGAATGGACAATTATCAGGGATTAGCAGGATTTGGTATCGCCTTTGATATATCATTTCTATTTGACATCATATATATCAGTGTTTTCTTCATATTTATGTGCCAATGTGTTTATTTCATGTTGTTATTGCTTTATATGTTTAAAAATATGAAAAATATGAATATATTATGCATTTTTTATGCTTGCCGATATTTGCCGATATTTTCGCCGATATTGCCGATAAGATATTTTCTGGACCCTCGCCGATATTTTCCCGATACCGATATTATCAACACTGCATTTAGCTTTGACATGGCTATTGTGGATAGGAAGACTCAAATGCCAGGTAAGCTTTAGTTTGTTTCAAAGTCTCTTCATACTTTTTTTAAACTTTCAAATTTCAATATTTTTCTTATGTTTATCTTATTTGTTGTAGATGAATTGTGGAGAAGCTATGATGGTAGAGTACCCAATCTCCAAAGGCTTGCCATTCGAGTGCTCAGCCAAACATGTAGCTCTTCCGGATGCGAGCACAACTGGAGTGTATCTGGAAAAATACACACCAAGAAGTGCAATAGGTTAAAAACATTCCAATTAATTTTTTGAATTCATTAAATAATAATTTTTCATAATTATTAATTTATTATTTATAATTTATTAATTTATAACCTTTGTACAAGTTGGAGTCCCAGCGACTTAATGACATGGTCTACATCTACTACAATCTTCGATTCTGGGTGAGGCAACCTAAGAAGACACCTGATGTAGAGGCCATCTCATTGCGAATGGATTCTTCAATTAGTTAATGGAGACAAGCCCACAATGGGCTACTTGTATGAGGCCATGGATAGGGCCAAAGAATCCATTTGCAGCTATTATGATGATAAGGCGGATGATGGGTTTCAAAGACAACAACTCATATGGGACGTGAGTGACGAGTGATAGAACAATACACTTCATTGTCCCATTCATGGTGTATGGATCTACCTAAACCCAACTTTTTCTTACTCTTGTGGCTTCTTAGAATTCTTCACTTGTGTTTAGAAGATGGTGTCATCTCCAACGTAACATGCAAAAATATCCAAAAAAATGGAGATATACAAGATGGCAGGTGGCACATTTAGCTTTGACATGGCTGTTGTGGATAGGAAGACTCAAATGCCAGGTAAGCTTTAGTTTGTTTCAAATTTCACTGTCTTTTCATACTTTGCTTAAACTTTCAAATTTCAATTTTTTCTAATGTTTATCTTATTTGTTGTAGATGCATTGTGGAGAAGCTATGATGGTAGAGTACCCAATCTCCAAAGACTTGCCATTCGAGTGCTCAGCCAAACATGTAGCTCCTCCAGATGCGAGCACAATTGAAGTGTATTTGGAAAAATACACACCAAGAAGTGCAATAGGTTAAAAATATTCCAATTAATTTTTTTGAATTCATTAAATAATAATTTTCTTAATTATTAATTTATTATTTATAATTTATTATTTTATGATCCTTGTACAGGTTGGAGTCCCAACGACTTAATGAAATGGTCTACATCTACTACAATTTTCGACTGTGGGTGAGACAACCTGAGAAGACACCTGATGTGGAGGCCATCTCATTGGATGGGATTGGCACTACTGCTGCATGGAGGGTTGAGGTTGAGAGGCCTATCATGGAGTCAACCCCTGAT
Source organism: Pinus taeda (assembly GCA_000404065.3). Lineage (NCBI taxonomy): Eukaryota > Viridiplantae > Streptophyta > Pinopsida > Pinales > Pinaceae > Pinus > Pinus taeda. Next base: position 118,983 of record APFE031131827.1, read on the forward strand.
TGGTTAGAAGAGGAGGTAGTGGAGGGGGTAGCAGCTGTAGAGGAGGAGGAGGAGGAGGTGACACCACCTACCATGGTCACCAGTAGATGACGTGGTCTACCTCCTATAGCTTCTAGTTTTTCAGCTTCTAGAGCATAGTAGAGTCCACTACCAGTGCTAGCCCCAAGGCGTTCTTCATGTAGAGGGAAAGTTGTTACATTTTCTCACAAGAGGGGTAGAGGAAAAATGTAGTCTTTGTTATTTGGTTCATTTCATTGTATATGACATTATGACTCATGATATGAGGCGCATTATTATATTTTTTTTTATATTTTGAGGCTGAGTCGGGACTCATGACTTAGTATTCAGGACATGATTCATTGTAATGTGTGATGTAGCACTAGACATGATATTACACATTATAAATTATGTCTATTTTCATATTTATGTGTCAATGCATTTATATTATGTTGTGGATGCTTTAGATATTACAAAATTTGAAAAAAATATTGTATTTGCCTATTTTCTCTCGATTTTTACCGATTTTTCCCTGATTTTTATGATTTTTTCTGGTTTTGGACCCTCGCCTACTTAATCTCGATCACGATGTCTACAACATTGCATAAAATAATAATCAATTTTCTCCACGTGTGCTAATGTGGACTATTTCACATAAGCCAAAGTCAATGAAAAAGAGACTTTGAGATGTATGAGTATTAGGCTATGCTAACCATGAACAACATCATCTATCGTAACATGAAAGGGCTCCTCACAACCATCAACAAAAGTACCAAATGCAGCCATGAACCCAAAGTCCCCATCAACAAAGATCATCATGAAGGGAAAACTAGGTCTTGATAATCCATCACAAGGAGAAATGAGTCTCCTCAATCAAGCAACAACATCTTCAAGTCAAGCCAAGACCTCATGAACCATCCTACAAAGTTCTAAAATGTGTGATGCTGTCACCTCTCATATACAATATAAATGGTAACAAGGATAGCTATTAAACTATTTATTTTACAATTACATATTGATCCTTGAATTTATTTTGTACATCTATAGTTTTATCTATTGAATAAAGAATGATCACTATTGTCATTAGGAATTCTTTATCATAATTAATATCTAATCTTCCTCATGTAAAAAATTTACCTTAGTTTCAATATACAGTATTTCAAAAAGTAAAATTAAGAATTCATTGTATATAATTTATATAGATTACTCAAACTAGTACTTGTTGTTGGATGCTTCTCTATAGGATGCAAAGCCAAATTGATGCAAATGAAGAGGAGAAAAGGCAACTAGAAGACTGCATATTGGGCTATCAGACTCAATTGTCACGCCTTTTAGGTTTGAATCATAATATTGCTCATTATTTTCCATATTACCTATAACATAACCTTGGATATAAAAATTCAGACATTAATATTTTCATGAATTCTATATTTGTCAATGACTTGAACAATGCAAAGATCATGAAACTCTTAATAGGCTCGTCCACTGATCATGACAATACGCCTAATTATATTTTATTTTATTTGTAATGTAAAATGATTAATTGTTGATATATATATATATATATATATATATTATATATATATAGATGGGAAATGGCTAACTCGTTAGAGTGATATGAACTAGGTCTAGGATCAAATCAGCCACTTTCCATTATAACCCAAGAATATATCCAACAATCCCAAAGCTAGATAAACTTGTTACTAACCATTTTAGCAGTCTCGTCAAGGTCCTCACAAGGTGCTAGGTGGCATTACATAGGAAAAGTGTCCGCTCTTACTTCAAAACAAGTCCTCACTCTTTAACCCTAACTTCTAGGAAAGGCTATGGAAGGCTTTCTTACATAGACAAGTATCTCCAAGAAAATTTACTAGACTAGCACTTAGTACGGGTATCTAAGGTGAAGGTAGGAGTTAATTGTTTTAATTTTACTAATCTACAAATGAAATTAAATGCAAAAATAATGCAGACCAAAAAGTAGAATATTACCAATTGGAGAATGATTTTTCTTTAGTTATCTCTTTATAATTGGATGAAAATGGATGATTATGTTGCTTTCTTGCACTTTTCGAACCTATGAAAATAGGAAAAACACAGAAAACATCAAGCAAAATGCCCTTTTGACGCCACCCACAAGTGTCAAAACATAGTAAATTAATAAGAAATATTTTGGCGTAAATCACATGCAGAAAATATCTGTTGACGCGTTTCAAACCATCTAGTGTGGTTCATCGTCAGGACAAGTTGAAGAAACAGATCCATCTTAGCATGTTAAACAGACTATTTAACATGCTAAGCTGGATCTGTTTCTTCAACTTGTCCTGATGATGAACCACACTAGATGGTTTGAAACACGTCGAAAGATATTTTCTGCATGTGATTTACGCCGAAATATTTCTTATAAATGTTATGGATCACAGAAGCTTCAATTCAACCATAGTAAATTAATATATTTTTGGGTGGGAATGGTTGGAATTAAGTTAGCATTGATAAAAATCAACCAACACTTCTATCTACAGGTATCTTAATGTTTCCAACAATCTGTAGAATGCTTGTAATAATTTTGGGTTGAATCCTTTTTTGGGTCAAAACTCAAAAATTTATGCTATCAATCCAAATAAACTTGTAATGGCTATGTTACTATTACCCAATACTAGTGGGTGACTCCTATAGGAGAAATTTTCTCCTAGATTTGACTTTAGTAGACAACCAGCGGCCCCTTGCAACCACCTGATAGCTCTGATGTGCTACTGTTCTCTACTACCTGAGCCAACCATTATGTAGCCTTGCTCATTTGTTATGATCATATGTTTGAAGATGGGCCATCCAACCCTGAAGGTATGATGTTTTATTATGTAATTGGGTGTTTATGCTTGCTTTTCTTGGGCACACTTGGGCATGGATTATTGGACAATTGAAGAATGAAGGGCTTTGACTGTACTATTGTTTCCTTATCTTAGCTTGGGGAGTTAATCATATATCCTAGTCCTATGGGATCTCCTTTATTGACTACTAGCTTTAGGAATGGCACCACATTGGAAACCCTAAATTTGGTTGTGTGGTCCCACTTCTTGACACCATATATCTCATTCCCCTTCGCTCATTACAAGCTCCTTTCGCATTTTCCCCATCTGGGTCCACATTTGCCCATTTGTTCCACAAGGTGTTGCCTTCCCCCTCCCCTTGTCCACACCTTAAGTTGGGCCTAGAACGATGGCCCAAAGGTTGATGCAGCTAAAAAAAATATAAAATCATAATATGGCCAAATAGAACAAGAAATGTACCACAAAATGCAAAAGATGTTCGGGATAATAAATCTAGCGCGTGAGCAAAAACCAAACATGAGCTCTAGCCCCTATCACTATGACCATTACCCTGATTCCTAAGGCCCATATGAGTGCCCCTTGCATCATTAAGGAACCCATGAATGTCTCAACCCCTAGTAGGCGTTAGTTTCTGTAGCATTGGATGTATTCTAGCCACGAAATTTGGTGGAGAGGCTAGAATACATGAGATCTCCAAAACCCAGAAATCATTTCTAGAAATTCCACCTAGAGATTACTTAATTAGATTATTAACCAACTTTTTAATATTTCCTAAGTCTAAACTTAGGAAAATTGGTTAATTAATCAGAATTAATTAAGTCAAGGTGAGAATTCTCTAGAAACTCACACGGATCCATAAATTATATGAGCCATCGATTAAAATTTAATCTTGGTCATTGGAGTCCCAACAGGAAGATATAAAAAGGGATCGATGTGGTGATGGAGAATACACTAGAGTCACTTGGAGAATTCGATTTTCTAGAGTAGTAGCAGTCAGTTGTTGAAGAGTTCGAGCTTCAGTGAGGTAGCAGAGACAGTGAGGGGCAGAGATAGTGGTCTGAAGGAAGTTTTCCAGATCCCTAGAGGCAGTAGCAAGGAGGATGATTTATTCCCAAAGAGGCAGCACAGAGGACTGCGCAGTTGCTCTAGAAAAGCAATTTGATTTGGCTAGAGGAAAAATGGATTCAACTTCCAGAGGTTAGGAAAGTCTTCCAAAGGGCCATAGAATTAGTTTCCTTAGTAGAGACAGGCATAAAGACTTCATCAGAGGCAGTTATGGGCTTAGACGTCCAAGGGTATGCGCAATCACTGCATAGATGCTGACGTAGAGGGTCCAGGAGGACGAATTCGCTGAAGGAAAGTTGTGTCGAGGTTGCTTGTGGAAGAAGGAAAATTCCTTTAAATAATTTTGGCCAGATTTTCTTACTGTTTGGATTGCCAGTTGGGCATCCATAGTTTGTACTCAGAATTCACTGTTGCATAATAATAAAACCCTCATCTGCTGCACCGATTTTCCCGAGTTGGGTTTTTCCAGGGACATTTGTCCAAGAATAACAGTGTCATTTTTATTGTGTGTGTGCTAGTACTTTCCCAGTTTCCAGCACTATTATTTTCGTAGTCTTTATTTGTGGAGGTTGTAGTGTGATTTATTTGATATTTTCTATAGCAAATAAATTTAAAAATAAATTAATAATTAAAAAAATAAATTTCATTTGTTGCAATAGGATTTCAGTTTGGAATTTTCTCATGTATCAAAGCATGAGTGATCAGCCTGGAAGCTCGTAAGCGGAGAAGTGAATTCTGCTGCTCATAAGGGGCAGGGGCAACATGTTGAAATTCCTATAGGTTGTGTAGTTCATTAACAGGCAAGCCAAATTACTGGGGTGGAAAATTCAATTTCCAGTTGCTAGGTTGCAAAAAAATCGAATTGCCCGAGATTGTGATTCCAACAATCAGAGGGAGCAACAAGAACTCAGATTTTTGTTGAGCATATTTCTGGTTGGACGTAGAGGGTTTTTCTGCAATTTGCAGTAACAAAATCAATGTCAGGTGGAAGAGAAAAGCACACACAAAAGAGGGAAAATTTCTCTCGGGGAACTTTGAGTCTCAGAATTTTGATTTTTTCTAGGCAGATTGGCAATAGCTGAGGGAAGATTTCTTCACTCCAGAAGGGAGTGTGTATAGTAGAATAGTAGCCAAGCAAAGAGAAAGAGGGAGTTTTCGACAAATTCAAAGATGGCCACATCAGGGCTTAGAGATTAGGATAGGTTGGATGGTGATTCCAACTATGTCATCTGGAAAGTTAGCATGTCCTTCCTTCTAGATGAATATGGCTTGAAAACCTATGTAGATAATGTGGTGGTAGTTCCCTAAGATGTGGACCAGCTGAAGGAATACAGGAAGGAGATGGCGCAGGGGAAGGGTGATTTTGGATGGAGTCCGAGATCACATAGTCTCACATATTTCTGGCAAGAATACTGCCAAGGAAATGTGGGTAGCTCTCTCCATGCTATACCAGAGTACTTCTGAGCAGCAGATGATGTTCTTGGGAGAAAACCTGAGATGCATCAGGATGCAAAAAGGGGAAGGCATAGATCCTTTTCTCACTAGGATTCAGGAGGTCCGAGACTAGCTTGCATATGTTGGGGCAACACCTCAACCTTCAGAGCTAGTACAGTTGGCACTAAATAGTATCTAGGAGGATTGGTAAGTCTTTGTCCAAAGTATATTGGGTAGAGACACGCTACCATGATGGGGCAAAATGTTGGTTGACTTGTAGCAGGAAGAGTTGAGGTGAGCTCTTCTAAAGAGCTCCATCAGTGGGAGTAGTAGCAGGAGATCGAAGGGTGTGAAGGAGGAGGAGAATGTGGCTCTCACATCAAAGGGTCCAAGTTAGGGGTAGGGGGAGCAAAAGAAGAAGAAGGACCTATCTAAGGTCAAGTGCTTCAGGTGTGGCGAGTTTGGCCACTATAGTACCTGTTGTCACACAGATCGTCACGACAACGCTCAGATCAGGGGCTGTCACTCTAATCCCCGATCTCTCTGTTTACGCCTGTGTCCCGCGGCTAAGGCGGGTAGACCCTATAGGAAAGTGGATGACCAACTGTGAACCAGTTGGTTTGGGAGACACGAGGAAACAAGCACTAAAATGATTTTATTAAATTAATAGACCAGTGCCTTATGGAGTTAATGTTTAAATGATTACTTACTAAATGTTGCAGAAATGTAAACCATGTAGAGCAATCATTTAAATTCAAATAACCCGAGCGAAGATTAACTTTTATCAAATGCGAGAAAATGCTTAACGGCTTAATGATATTCCAGCGATTTAAAATTTCGAAAGATAAAGTTCGATACACAACCACTTAATTTTAAACGCTAACCAGATATCACATTCATGATCATTTAAGCATGATAAATATTAACTCCCACATCAAAATTTTAGCCTCAGCAGAAAAGATAAAACATGATAAATCCCTGAGCCAACACTGAATCTGGCAAAATATTTCCAAAATATTTTTATATTTTTCAAATGAAAATGAAACTTTAAATCCAAAAATTGAACTAAACCTAAAAGGAAACCTTTTATCAATTTTTTTATTTTTTATTATTGGCTTCTAACAAAACTAAATCTAAACTGAAATAATTCAAAACCTAAAATATACGAAAATTTTTACATCTTTTATAATTTTTTATGATTTTTTTTTAATTTTTATATTTTAATTTTAATTTTAATTTTTTTGATTAATAAAAATAAAACTAAAAAAAGGGAACTTTTTTATGATTTTTTAAAAGCTTTATAATTTTTGTGAATTTTAATTTTTAAACTCAAAATGAAACAAAGCCTAATAAAAGAAAAATAAAATCTAAATTAATCTAATCTAAAACTATATAAAAAATCAAATCTAAATTAAAATGTAAAGCTTTTAAATCTAACCAAAAAAAAACTAACGAATTTTTATAAAAAAAAAAGCCTTTACAATAAAATCTAATCTAACAGAAACGTAAATCTAAATAAAACTAAACCATTTAAATCTATTCAAAAAAATCAACCTACGTCAATTCCTAACCATGACTATTGAAACCTAAGCTAACATTACCATTCATGCGTGAATTGAGACTGACCTGTATACAAAAAAAAAAACGCGTTCTTACTGTCAAACGGCGGATACCTTCGACGGTGGACGGAGAAAAAAAATCTCGAATATTTGTAGTGCAGGTTGAAGATCCAGGCAAATGGTGGCTCAACGGGCAGAGGACTTGATCCATGCAGCATGCAGGTGAGCCAGGTCTGGTGGATTCGATGGTCAATGCAGGAGAAAAAACGACCTTGCCGTAGGCTGGAGGTGAATACGCAGGGGCAGTGATGCGGGGGAGCGCCCCCCCCCCAACGCGTTGAGAGAGGGCAGATCTGCGGGTGAAGAGCTGGAAAGGAGTGTAGTGACAGGTTTTGAATGGAAATGTAAAAATGCGTGGGCAGGAGTATGGCTGCGAAATGGTTATTGCAGTGAGGGAGGTTAGAAGGTGCTGAGAGCCCAATAGTACAGGGACTACGTGAATGATTATGGGGGCAGCGTGAATAGAAGGTTCAGCTGCATAAAAAAAATCAATGATTTGTTTGCTGGAGGAAGCTGCAACAGCATGGTAAAGGAGCTGCGTGAAGATAAAATTGCAACGTGGAGGTGGAACAGATTGCCAGATTGCCCAGAAAAACCACCGAAACTCCCCACAAAATCAATATTTGAAATTCCATACTCCAAATTTGCCTGATAAAACCCTGAAAATTTCTCAAAACCTGCACCTGTAACCTGCAAAAGAAAAGAAAACCTAAAATAGTATATGCAAGAAACGAAACTAAAAACCCTAAACCCAGCAAAAAATTTACAGATTTTCGACTATTTATCAGCCAGATTTGTCAATAATCCACAGTAATATTCTTAGAGTATAAGTTTAATGTAAGATGCTTCAGAAAACCCTGCATGCATTCATAAATTTTTTTTTTGAATGATTAGCCTGGGATCAAGAATTGGCTGGGCTCTTTAAAAAAAAACGCAATCCGGGAGTTGGCTAGTACAGCCGAGAACTTCCCCTAACGCCCGGTGATCTGAAAAAAAGATTTCCTGCACAGCTTAAAATCAGCCATTAACATAGACGGAGAAAACAATAGTGGAACCCCGATCAAATGGAGATACCTGCCACTATATTTCAGAATCTAAACTATAATTCAAACCCCAAAGATCAGACAAGATAGCTGTGCCTAGATCAATCTTCATTAAGCTATCATCAATCGCTGAAAATAAAATTATGCAGAAAAAATAGAACAATCTTACAGCATTTTCAGAAGAGTAACACCAGCAAGATTTTTAACCCCAAAGTCTTCTTTATTGCACAAAAATGACTACAAGAGAGCTTTCTTTAGCACCAGACTCTCAGATCAAATCTGATCTCAAATGACCCCTAACACCCTATTTAAAGGAAAAAATCCCAACGGCTAGTTCGAGTGATCCATGTCAAAACTAAATCTTGACTGTCGATGAGGATCAAGATATCTCTTAATCTCATCCATCGAATTTTTAATGCATTAAAAAATTGAAATTCTCAAAATATTATTATTTTATTAATTTTTAAAGTTTTTTATTCTATTTTATTATTTATTTTATTTTTTTTTAAATTTTTATTTTATTTTTATTTTTATTTTATATTTTTTTATTATTATGGATCCTCAAACTCAGCCTTTGGAAAAAATTCCCTAAGACCTAGGACTTAGGACCCATGAGGGGATTAAAACATTTCCTAACCGTCAAGACACTTTACATCATGAATTTTACAATTTTACATCTCAAGGGGGAAAGGCCCTTTGACATAGACCCTCATAGACAACCCAATTCTGCGACCAAACATAATCTAGCAGATTAACACACTAGGATTCTCCTAAGACTCTAATGACAAAATTCATTCCGGCTTTGGGGTCAGGTTGAAGGAAAATTTTGCCGATCATGGATTGGTGAGATGAAAAACCTTCCGGAACGTAGATTTTCACTAGAAAATTAGGTCCACCTAGGCAATTTACATACATGACTCAACTCTGCTAAGATTATTTACAACTCAACATGCAAACTGGGTTTACAACTTAATATGATCAAGTGGATGATGACTGTCGAATGGCACGGACATGTCGATCAAGCACTATCCCTTTTGCGAAGAAAAGGGAGTGTACTGCTATGGGTAGTTGACACGCAGTGGTCAACATCTGGCTCTACTTGGGGACACGTTGCTGCACTGTAGGAATGTGAGAATCCAGAATCTACATCCACGCAACACACAAAAAACATAAGTAACTCCATCCAAAATCATCATAATCGTTAGGCACAGGAAAGATATAAGCTCTTCATTTATTAACTATCTAGTAACATGAAAAGTAAATCTAATCCTAAAACAGAAATGAAAATGCTGAAAAAACGAGTAAGGTTAGAAATACAATACAAAGGATGCCCCATGGCATCAGATGTGTTCAATATAGTGTATATTAAGCATTTGCCTGCTTTCAGGCAAATCTGTTGGCTGCTTGTCGGATGTGCCGTGTCCAATTCTACATATGCTAGAACTTTTTCCTATCCGAAAATCAAGCTGCTCGCAGCCGTCTGATGCATCAAATCTTCTCATTTTCTTTCTCTTGCGCTTTTTCTTTGTGGCAGGCTGGATTACTGATGATATGGAACTTTCTGTTTCAACGCTGTTAGATGAAGTATGTAAGATATGTGTGACATGTTTTTCTTCATCTATATCGTTTTTAATTTTATCTGGATCACCTTCAATTAACCACCTTTTAATCGAACCAATGACCTCCTCATAATAAGATGGAGCTTGTTGCAGCAAATGAGAAGGCTCCTGATCTATTGATGTTTCCTGGTTTCTTTCATCCTTAATCCGTTGTTGAAATTTATGTACCTGTATTGTAATGACATTTATCTGGCTAGAGTGTTCAACTTTCATAGCACTGATTTCCTTGGCATGATCTTCTTCCATGATCAATAACTTTTTCTGAAGACATATCTGATTAGTTTCCATATCTTTTATTACTTTATCGTCTTTTTCCTTTATGGTCATCAAGCAATGCTGCATAGAGTTTATCTCTTCCTTATGATTTGCTTGCATGGTAGCCAACTGATTATTATGATCGAATGTCATGATAGTCATTTCTTCATCCATAGTTAATAACTTGTTTAGCATAGAATTAATTTCCCTATCATGATTAGCTTTCATGGTCGTCATATTTTCCTCTAAGCCTGACAACTTGCTTTGCATAAAACTAATTTTTGTGTCGTAATTAATCTTCATGGCCTCAATTTTCTTAGCATGTTGATTTTGCATGATCTCCATCTCCCTATTACGTTTTTCCAGGAGGGTCCATAAAGTTCTCACATCATTGGCGTAATTAGTTTGATTGATCTCCATATTTTTTACGCGCAACATTAGTTCTTGTATAATTTGCTTTTGATCTTCCTTTTCATTGTCATTTGTCCCTGCTTTTCCACTATCATGGATTTGATCTGTAATGGCACAAGTGGATGGCACATTCTGATATGAAGAATTGTCTTGGAATCTTTCACTGACAGCTGGACCTTTTATAAGATTACTTTCATTCTGTTGCACAATTTTAGGGGCACAAGGCAAGCTATCTGGATAACCATATCTATCTTTAAAAGCATTGACAATGTCTTGTAAAGAAGTGAAAGAATCTTCAGGACAATTATTAAACCAATTCAAGGCATCACCCTCTAAAGAAAAGACAAAAAGACGCATTTTGACATCTTCATGATTATACTAAGGGGGTATACAATATATGATCATTATACGAGTAAACAAGCCTAGATGCCTTTTAATAGCGACTGAATCACCACTTGAGAACAAAGGTAATTTAGAAATGGCCACTTCTGGAATATCATGGAGATCATCAGTAAAATGACATGGTTTAAATGAAATCCATGATGAATAACAAGGGACCAAATGGATGATAGAACGAGATCTCTGCTCAAGAAAATCAATAGATGAAGGAAGTGGAGTCGCCACTTGAACAATGAATCTAATTCTAGGATCCAAAAAGCAACCAACAAGTAGATATGAGGGAGGCTTCTTGTCTAGGAAAAATAAGAAAATGGAGTCGCCACCCAAACAAGAAACAAACCGAAGAGAAGTTGCTGATATGGCGAAAGATAAGGTGATGAAAAGATCAAAAGACGCCAAAGAAAGTTGGTCGTTTGACAGTCTAATGAATGGCATAAAAGATGAGATGATGCCAAAAATTTTGACTCTGCCAGCTCAAATGAAAAATAAGAAAGAAGAAATAATGATGAAAATTGAGAAGATGAATGTCGTTGAAACGCCAGGGACAGAAAAACTCTATCCCCGGCAACGGCGCCAAAAAATGTTGTCGCACAGATTGTCACGACAACGCTCAGACCGGGGGCTGTCACTCTAATCCCTGATCTCTTTGTTTAAGCCTGTCTCCCGCGCCTAAGGGGGGTAGACCTTGTAGGGAAATGGACGACCAACTGTGAGCCAGTTGGATTGGGAGACACAAAGGAACAAGCACTAAATTGATTTTATTAATTTAATGGACCAGTGCCTTATGGGTTTGATGTTTAAATGATTACTTACTAAATGTTGCAGAAATGTAAACCATGTACAGCAATCATTTATCATCAAATAACTTGAATGATGCAAGATATCCAGTAAGTTCACGATGATCTAGCAATTTTAAAATTTCGAAAGATAAAGCTTGACATACAACCATGTAAAGTTGAACATTAACCAGATATCATTTCAAAATTTATCATTTCATGCCAACTCACATAAACATTCATTCCATATCAAGAATTTAACCTTAGCAAAGATAATAAAGCATGATAAACCCCTGAGCCAAGACCGAAAAATATTTCCAAAATATTTTTATGTTTTTCAGATAAAATAAAATTTTTATAACTTAAAAAAAAAAAAACTTAAACTAAAACAAAACCTGAAATTAAAATTTAATCTGAAGTCTAAATAAAAAGAATTTTCATATTTTTATGATTTTTTAAATTTTTATATTTTTTATGAAAAACTTAAACTAAACTATAAAATTAAAATCTAAAACTAAAATCGGATCTTTGAACAAAATTTATAAAGCTCTAAACTATACAGATAAATCAACACTAAATCTAATAAAAAAAACTTAAACGAAACTGGACTTTTTATATTTTATACCTTTTCATAATTTTTACGATTTTTAAATTTTTAAATTTTCAAAGCTACGATTTTAGAAAAACAATTAGATCTAAGTTGCACTAAAGCTAAAACCCAAAAAAAATTCACGCATGACCCTAACTATTAAAAGGGACCTATTAAAGAAAATCAAAAAAAAATTTAACCTACGTCTGTAAGCTTATGGAGACAAATAATCTCTAGGACATTTTATTCATATAACATTGGCCCATACATTAAACTCAAACATGTTCAATTCTACATTTCAATTATGCAGCAACTAGCCCTAATTTTAGCAATATGCAGCAACAAGAATAATAACATCAAAATTCACTTCCAACGTTATAGAGTATACCCAATCAGCATTTCGTTCACAAGACAAAGCTCCAAGACAAGATAAATAGCCCAAATCCATACATCAAAATTCATCCATCCCCAGAAAATATCCTCCAAGGAAAAAATGTGAAGTTCTCTATGATTAGAGATATCCCGAGTCAAGTGATAATCCAAATGAATGTATCTAACATCAATATATAGCCTCCTAAGGAGTTTGAATTAGCCTATGGGCCTACATTAGCCCCTAATGATAAAATAATGTGCAAATAATAACCATTATTAGTGACAAGCCCACCAAGCTAGCTCACAAGTGTAAAAAAAAAGCCTCACAAGGGGCCAAAAAATAGTACGTGCATGTCATAGGGCCCTCCAAAGGCTCAATAGTATCCTAAAGTGCCATATTGAGGAATACATTCCTCGGAATATGATGGACAAGGGGATGGCCCCTTGTTCTCCAAGTAGCAGACCTGTGGTGCTCCTAGTAGGTCTGAGGGCACATTAATGACCCCATGGATCTCCATATAAATCGGAGATGCCTGTAGATCCTCTGTAATGGTCCAAGTGGTGGAATGAATGTTGCCATGACATCGTACAAGTGTTGGGACATCGGCCAAGAGTGTGGGGCTCCTGTGGGGGCCCGCTGGGCATAGTGTACCAAGCATATCACCATCACCCCAAAAGTGGATCACTAAGAGTCTCTGAAGATCCATGAAGATCTGTGGAGTGTTGTCTGCTGCTATGGAGGCCCATGGCTCTCTATGCACACCCTACATGTGCCAATGATGACCTTTGGGTGTCAAGATCCCATATAGGGTGACCAAAACCAAATGGAAATCACTTGTAATCCTTTATAAGATCCAATGCATTCCCTACGCTTTCAGTACAACCAGTATAATCATGTAAAAGAGCTTACAAATTATGGATAGCAAAGTGAGCACTTCATAATGGCATGCCCTTCCGGAGTGGTCTTTGGCATGTGCTAGTGTCTCCAAGCTCCAAAGGGGGTTAGCCAAGTACCTTATTAGGTGGTTTTAGCCCTTAGAGGGGATAATATGCCCAAGGTACATCCCTCTAATGGGGCTGGCAACTGACAAATAAGTGAGATGGAATAGGGAATGAGAGGGGCAGTCCTGGGCCACATAATGGGGCATAGGCATAGCTAGATAAGGGGAAGCCCATACCTGGGTATGTAATGTATAGGAGGGAGCACTCATGGTACATGAGGTGCCCTAGCCTTGATTTTTCCACCCTTCTTTATATGCCTTTTTCCTTTTACGAATTTTCTTTAATTAACTGCTCGGCGCTCAAAGAACAAGAGCATGATGTGTAAGATATAGCAGTGATTACCCCCTTCAAGGCAGGGCGATTCATTGCCCTCCAAGGGTTGGGACAATCATGGGTTCCTAAATGATAAAGTGTTAAAATTGGCAACTAGGGCCAAACTCCATGTGGGTCATCTTATTTATGGCAACTGATATTTTTCGTGGATCTGTCTCATCAAGAGGTGTAGGATTGATCTAAATATCATCCGATTCCAATAAGTATTCATGGAGTTATGAATTTATTTGCGTTATAAGACAATTCGTCAAGGTCGGCTAGCAACCAAATAAACCCCACATGTGCTCAAAGTTTTAGTAAAAATAGAGGTGGCCTTCAAGTCATTTCAACACACTTGGGATCTCTTCCACTCTCTACTTGTCTTTGGGTTTTAGAAGGAGGAGAGATCCTAAGGAATAATGTTGCCCTGATCCAGAGGGTAGAAAGTCGGAACTGCTGGAAAAGCCAAAACTACTGGAAACGCTAGAAAAGCTGGCACTACCGGAGAAGCCGAAAAAACGGGAACTGTTGAAAAAGCCAGAACTATTGGAAAAGCTAGAACTGTTGGAAAAGCCAGAACTGCAGGAAATGTCGGAACTGCCGGAAAAGCCAGAAATGCTGAAACTGCCAGAAAAACCAGAAAAGCCAGAACTGTCAGAACTGTCGGAAAAGCCGGAACTACCAGAAAAGCCGGAAAAGCTGGAATTGCCAAAAAATTCGAAACTTCCAGAAAAGTCGGAAAAGTCAAAACTGCCGAAAAAGCAAGAAAATACGAAAATGCCGAAAAAACCGGAACTGCCAGAAAAGCCGGAACTGCCAAAAAAGTCGAATAAGACGGAACTGCCGAAAAAATAGGAACTGCCTGAAAAGCCGTAAAAGCCGGAAATGCCGTAAAAGCTGGAACTGTCAGAAAAGCCAGAAAATCCAAAAAAGTTGGAAATGTCGGAACTGCCGAACCTGCCGAAAAGAGTCAGAACTGCCGGGACTGTCGAAACTGCCAGGAACAACCGGAACTGTCGGAACTGCAGGGAACAGCTAGAACTATTGGGAACTGCCGAAACAGCCGGAGCATCTGTCGCCAAAGGAGAGCAGCATTCAAGGGACAGCTAACTAACAATGGGACAGTTGTATGGTATTTAGCAGCAAATACACCAAGCATGCAATGTTACAGCTAGCATGCAACAACATGCATGCCAAGGACAACAAGCATGCTAGGGACAAGAAGCAAGCAAGGGACAACAAGCATGCTAGGGACAAGAAGCAAGCAAGGGACAACAAGCAAGCAAGGTACAACCAACACATAGGTCAGGATGGCAACAAGGTGTAGCAACGGCACATAATGCATTACAGTGCACTTCTTAGTGCAGGTTCTCTTTGGATTCTGCTTCGATATCATGGATGAGCAGGAAGCAAACGTCGGTTGCTATAAGCGCTGCCGAGACCGAATACATAGCTACGAGTATGATCTCGTGTGAAGCTACATGGTTGCAAAAGCTCTTAAGTGAGTTGTTTGTACACATGATGAATACCACTGTAATTCTTTGTGACAACCAGAGGGGTGATTCGATTATTGAGGGATCCCGTATTCGATGATTGCTCCAGTAGATAGACATCAGATACTGCCTTATCAGCGATATGGTAAGTCGATAAGCGAGGAGCCCCCATCGCATTGAGAATGATGTACAGGTTAAAGACATTTTGTCAAAGCCCCAAGGAAAGGTCAAATCTGTGACTTTCCCGAATAACTTGGAGTCATTGAGAGACCTTCTTATAAGTGTTATGCATGTTGCATGCATTGAGCTTTGGGAGCTTTGGGGGCCTGGGGTACTTACTGGAGCAACTTACGACCATAGGGCAACTCACCCTCCCCTAGTGGTGCACTATGAACAGGACGATTAGTTCTCTTGTGGGGCAGGATGATTAGTTCTCCCGTGGCAACTATGGAACAGGATGATTAGTTCTCCTGCGGGCTAGGATAATTTGTTCTTTGTGGCGACTATGGAACGGGATGATTAGTTCCCCTGTGGGCTAGGATGATTTGTTCTCCATGGCAACTATGGAATAGGATGATTAGTTCTTTGTGGCATCCACTGACAGGATGATTCGTTCTCCTGTCGACAGGATGATTAGTTCTCCTGTCGAGGCATCCTACCCATGCAATCTGGGACTCATGGGAAGTACCTCTCATCTTATCAATGAGTATGGAAATGAGGATAGGGATTATAGTAGTACTATTGATGGATGCATCGTTGTATCTACCGTACTCCCTATGCTAGGATGACCTCCATTGATTTGAGACCAAATAAACCCCACATGTTCTCAACGGTTTAATATAAATAGAGGTGGCCTTCAAGTCATTTCAACACACTTCAGATCTCTTTCTCTCTCTACTTCTCTTTGGGTTTTAGTAGGAGGAGAGATCTTAAGGAATAACGTTGCCCTGATCCAGAGGGCAAAAAGCAGTTCAGCCAGAACTGCCAGAAAAGCCGGAACTGCTGGAAAAGCCGGAACTGCCGAAAAACCTAGAAATGTCGGAAAAGCTAGAATTGCCGGAAAAACCGGAACTGCCGAAAATGCTAGAACTGCCGAAAATATTGGAACTGTCGGAAAAGCCAAAAATGTCGGAAAACCCAGAATTACCAGAAAAGCTAGCACTGCCAGAAAAGTCGGAACTGCCGGAAAAGCCGAAACTACTAGAAAAGATGGAACTGCCAGAAAAGCCGAAACTTCTGGAAAAGCCAGAAAAGCTGGAAATGCCGGAACTGCCTGAAAAGTCGGAACTGCTGGAAAAGCCAGAACTTCCAAAAAAGTCAGAACTGCCGAAAAAGAAGGAACTGCCAGAAAAGCCGGAACTGCCGGAAAAGCTCGAAAAGCCAGAAATGCCGAAAAGGTCGAAACTGCCAGAAAATTCAGAAAATCCGAAAAAGCCGAAAATGTCGAAACTGTCGAAACTGCCAGAAAAGCCAGAACTGCCGGGACTGTTGAAACTGTCGGGAACAACTAGAACTGTCGAAACTGTCGGGAATAGCGAAAACTGCAAGAATTGTCGGGAACTGTCGAAACAGCTGGAGTATCTGTTGTCGAAGGAGAGCAACATTCAAGGGACAGCTAACTAACATTGGGACAGTTGTATGGTACTTACCAGCAAATACACCAAGCATGCAATGTTACAACTAGCATGCAAGGGACAACTAGTATGCAACAACATGCATGCTAGGGACAACAAGCAAGCAAGGTGCAGCCAACACATAAGTCAGGATGGCAACATGGTGCAGCAATGGCACATCATGCAGTACAATGATGGGAATAGTCATGATAAATGAAGCATGATGAGATGCAGCATAGTGATGATGGGTGCAGCATGGTGCAACGCGGTGAGGTGCAGCATGATGACGAAATGCAACACAACGATAGGTGAAGGAGTCACCTTGGAGAATTAGTTGAAACAGCATGTCTTCAACTGATCTCATGTATCATCATCTAAGAGATGATCTAAGCTCTTATTTAGATAAGTCAAAGTGTTGACTTCGGTTGTAAACGTATTATCTCTCTCTCTCTCTCTGCTGAACTATTGAGGAACATATAAGAAGAATTGATCAAGGGTTTCCTCACATTGGGGTTTGTCCCTGGCTAGCATCACATCTTGTGTCCTCTTGTCTTGGCTTGTCTTCTGCGATTTATGTTTATGTTCTATCTGCAATTTACTTTAATGTTGATGTGATTGCTAACCTGGAAAAGATATGGAGCTAACTGTGAAAGTTGAAATAAATTGCTCTAAGCATAGAACATACCTAAAATTAACATAAAGGAGGCTCATCTAGAGCCTACGGCACTGAGGTGATGGCCATGGATTGGGCGAGAGCTCATGTATTGGCTTTTGCCCATGTGCTAATTACTTTTTGTCCTGGCCATCTTTTGCATTTTGTGGTAAAATTTCCTGTTAAATGTGGCCAATTATGCTTTTTCTTCCTTTTTTAGTTGTTTCAGCCTCTGGGGCGTCATTCTAGGCCTGACCCAAGGTGGGGGCAATGGGATAGGGAGGCTAGCCCTATGTGGACCCAGAATGGGAAAGTGAGCCCAGGTGGGAGAAATGATGAATGGGGTATAATGAGCGGGAAGGGATTAATGTATGCGGGTAAAGAAGCAGGACCACGCACCCGAACTCGAGGTTTCCCAAGTAGCACCACCCTAGAACCAAATGGTCAATAACGGAGATCCCACAGGACTAAGATTCAAGGGTAACAACCAAAAGAGATCAAGGAGAGAAGTACAAACTAAGCCCAGTCTTTCCACCAAATCCCCCCATCAATACATACCCAAAGGTATCCATAATAAATAAACCCAATACTCAATTATCAAATGATAAGACATACCTTTAAATTCGAGAGGCCCACCTTCAAACATACGATCAATACAGGTAGACGAGGGACCACATCGTTGGCTCAGGTGGCAGATAAATAGCCCAAGGAGCTAGAAGGGGGCATCAAGGGGTTGTTGGCTACTGGTTGAGGCTCATCAGGGAGAAAAAAAAATTCTCCTAGGAATAGCACCCACAAAATGGTGGGTAACAGGCACGGAACATGATGATGCGTGCAAGGGGTGCATGCTTGGGAAGTATGCTAAGGCAGCGTTCCCAAGGAGTGATAGCAAATCAGAGGGTGTGTTACAAGTTATACACTCAGATATATGTGGTGCTATGTCCACTAGATCTCTTAGAGGATACGAGTACTTCGTCACCTTCATTGATGATCTTTCCAGGAAAACCTGTACCTATTTTCTAAAGATCAAGGATGAGGTCTTCGATCACTTCAAGGAGTTTAAGGCTCTGGTGGAGAATGCGACAAGGAAAATGATTAGGGTGCTTCGCTCAGACAACAGGGGTGAGTACACAAAATGTAACTTCACAAGTTTCTATGTGAAGGAAGGCATCAAAAGAGAGTGGATAGGTCCATACAATCCGCAGCAGAATGCGGTAGCAGAGTGGAAGAACAGGTCTATAGTTGGGGCTACAAAGGCGATGTTATATGACCAAGATTTGCCTAGGTTCTTATGGGCACGAGCATGTAACAAAGTGTATATATTCAGAACAGATTTTATCACAAGGTGTTGGGGAAGATAACAACAGAAGAAGTCTTCTCAAGGAAGAAGCTAAGAGTCTGTGACTTCAAGACCTTTGGTAGCATAGCTTATTGCCATGTACTAAATGAGAAGCATACCAAGTTGGATCAAACTGCAAAGAGGGGATTTTTTCTGTGCATAGTGAAACCTCTAAGGCATACAAGATCTACATTACCAGCAGCAAGAAGATTATCATGAGATGGGACCTAAAGTTTATGGAGGACAGAACCTTCAAGAAATCTCGCGAGATCCCAACAACTAATCAGAGTGAGCGAGTAGAAGTTGTTTTGTTGTAAACCCAGTCTGCATGTGTAGATTGTAAATAATCTTAGCATATCTGAGCCATGTATGTAAATTGTCTAGGCAAACCTAATTTTCTAGTGATAATTTACGTTTCGGAAGGTTTTTTGTCTCACCAATCCATGATTGGCAGAGTTTTCCTTCAGCCTAACCCCAAAGCCGAAATGAATTGTCATTAGAATCTTAGGGGAATCCTAGTGTGTTTCAAGTCTATGTAAAAGTAATTTGGAAATAATCCTAATTATTTGGTTAGGTTATTTCAAATTGCTTGATCTACTAGATTATATTTGTGTCGCAAGACTAGGTGGCCTATGAGGATCTATGTCAAATGGGTTTTCCCCCTTGAGATGTAAAATTGTAAAAGTCATGATGTAAAGTATCTTGAGGGTTAGAAACTGTTTTAAACCCCTCATAAGTCCTAAGTCCTAGGTCCTAGGTGATTTTTCCAAAGGCCAAGTTCGAGGATCCAAAAATAAAAAAATAAAAAAACAATAAAAAATAAATAATAAAAAATAATAAAATTAAAAAATTAAAAAAAATAACTAAAAAATAAATAAAAACAAAAACTTAATAAGTAAATTAAAAAAGATAAATAAAATTTAAAAAATAAAATAAAATAATAATAAGTCAAAATTTTGAGGAAATAAATGCAAAATTTTAATTTTTAAAATGCATTTAAAATTTCAACAGATGAGTCCACATGGGGTAGCTCAAGCGGCAAGGGCCGTGGAAATGAAGTCTCATCGAACTGGAAGTCTTGGGTTCAAATCTTGGGCTACCCTTCCCCCGTAGAGGGGTACATAATGGACATGTAAATCGAAGAGTCCCGCCCCAGCTTACAAAAAAAAAAAAAAAATTCAACAGATGAGATTGAAAGGGATTTTGATCTTCATCGACGGTCGAGATTGGGAAAGTTTCCTTTAAATAGGGTGTCAAGGGTCATTTGAGATCATTCGATCTATGAGTCTTGTGCTGAAGAAAGCCCTCTTGTAATCTTTTTCTTGTGCAATAAAGAAAGACTTTGGGGTTGAAATCTTGCTGGTGTTACTCTTCTAAAATGTTGTAAGTTGTTTCATTTTTCTGCATAAATTTAATTTCAGCCATTGGTAATAGCTTGATGAAGAGTGATGTTGAACACAGGTATCTTGTTTACTCACTAGGCCTTGAATGGTAATAAAATTTCTGAAAATAATGGTAGGTATCTCCATTGGATTTGGATTTTAGTACTGCTTTTTCCCTCTTTATTGATAGTTGAAGTGAGCTGTGCAGGAAATCTAGATTCTGAAGATCAACGGGCGTTTGGGGAAGTTCTCAGCTAAACCAGCCAACTCCCGAAAAGCATTTTCTTGAAGAGCCCATCCAGTTTCGATCCTAGGTTTATCATATAAATTTATTTTTGAATGCATGAGAGGTTTTCTAAAGTGTCTCATAGTAAATCTAAAGTTTTGAATATAGTTCTGTTGATTATTGACAAATCTCACTGCTTAGAGTCGTAAATCTGTAAATATTGTAATTGATTTGTAGGGTTTTATTTTTGCATATATTATTTATGGGTATTTTTGCTTTTGTTGTGACAGGTTTTGGAGGTGAGGATATAATCTTGTCCTGAAGCCAAATCTAGGCCCTGGAGGGTAAGATCTAGCCTCAGCATCATTTTGCAGGGATAATCTTCTACGAGTTTTCAATTTTCCTAAAGAAAGTCGAGGGTCTGTCCAAGCTACCTTTTTGCTGGGGTTTCATTTCCAGGAAAAATTTTCGAAATTTTTTTTTTTTAGGGAGGCTGAGCGAAGTTCTTGGATTGCTATCATCTTTATGTTGTCTCCCTTATTTCTGTCAAGCTTATCTATGCACAGGTTTCTGCTTGCACGATATCATCCGCAAATTTTTCTTGCAGCTACCCACTCGCTGGCTTTTCTCTCGCTCACGCAGCTCTGCTCTCCATACTTCTCAGCATTCATGTTGCTCATCGCTATCATTGATCTACATCCACCTCACTTTGTCCATACGTTACTCCAAACGTTGTCCACGCTGCCAAGCCTGCAATCTTTCCACGCTCCGTTCATCGATATCACCTGCAATCCGCTGCCACTACCTACGCATTTCGCTCCTCAGTTGAAACCTTTCATTGCCACCCTCCACGCACCTCTCTCAGTGTCCTTTCCTATTACGCATTACGTAGCTGCCTTTCCCCTGTGTGAAGCCCTCTCCTATCCGCTGCAATCTGTCAAATGCAGCTCCTCCCTTGCCACTCTTCCACGCAGCAGCAATCTCTGTCCTGCTCTTCCCTTCTCCTTTCGCAGACCTGCACACACCCACGCAGAATGCAAAAACACTGAAACGATACAACGAAGGTAAGATTTGGGGTCACGCATTATAAAATTCGATTTTTTATGACAAGGTGGGGTTTTTCATATGCGTAGGCAGTGAAACCACAAAAGAAAAATTGATTTTTTTAGGTTTTGAATTGTATTAAGTTAGCATTCATATTTTGTTAGGTGTTAGTTTAGTTATTAGATTTTATAAATTTCACTTTTTTGCATATATTACATCACGTTTTAATTTTTATTTAGCTTACAGTCTTTAGTTATAGTTTAATTTTAGTTTTGTTTTATTTAAATTTTGAATAAAAAAAAATTATAAAAATCATAAAAAAAGTTTCTTTTTAGTTTGTTCTCAATTCAGAATTTTATTTTATGATTTTAATTTTAACCATTAAAAATAAAAAATAAAAAAATTTCAGATTTAGTCTTGGCTCAAGGATGGATCATATTTACAATTTGGGTGTATCTTTTCCGCTAAGGCTAAAATTTTGATGCGGGATTAATATTTATCATTTTTATATGGTTAAACATGCTTAAATGATGATTAGCTATATGAAAGTGTTAACTAATTAGCATTTAAAATTGCAGGGTGATTTTTGATGCGGGATTAATATTTATCATTTTTATATAGTTAAACATGCTTAAATGATGATTAGCTATATGAAAGTGTTAACTAATTAGCATTTAAAATTGCATGGTTATTTAAAGCATTTAATCTTTTGAATTTTAATTGTTGGAATATTGTTCAAGCATTGTGAATTTATTGATTATCTCGCATTTGGAAAAATTAATCTTTGCTTGGGTTATTTGATGATAAATGATTGTTTTACAGGGTTCATATTTCTGCAACATTTAATAAATAATCATTTAACCATTAACTCCATAAGGCACTAGAACATTAATTTCTAAAATCAATCAGCTGCTAAATTGCCTTGTTGTGTCTCCCAACCCAACTGGTCCACAGTTGGTCTTCCTTTATCCCATAGGGTCTAACCCCCTTAGCCTCGGGAGACGACTTAAATGAAGGGATCGGGGATCAGGGTGACAGCCCCCGGTCTGAGCGTTGTTGCGTTGCCCAGACAATCTGTGCGACAACAGAAGCTACAATGGTTCAGCAAAAAGGGCAACCGCTAGGACCGTCGCAAGCACAATGACAAGGATCCAGTACAGTTACTAGTACCAAAACGTGCTCAAGTGCAGAACATCCAATGAGTCCACAGCAGATGGAGCAACAGAGGTAGGATAAGGAGTTAGTTGATCGTCCCACCACTAATGGTCGAACCAGTAGGGAAGTTTGACAGACATTAAGAGATGCATAGGAGTTCATTGGAGTTCCTAAGATGAACAACAGAGAACGTAAACAGCCTAAGAGGTACCAAACATTGGTCGACAGGTTATAGAACCTTCCAGCTATCAGGAGGTCGCACAGCATCAAGTATGCGTAGATGCCATAGTAGAGGGGTATAGTTCTATCATAACGAACTATGCTTGGGAGGTGGTGTCGAGGCCTAAGAACAAGTCAGTTGTAGGATCTCGATGGATCTATAAAATCAAGTACGTTGCAAATGGCAACATGGACAAGTACAAGGCTAGGTTTGTGGTAAAAGGGTATGCACAAAAGGAAGGGATAGACTATGAATGGGATGGCAGACTCACCAAATGGCTGTCAAGACAACCTTCTTGAATGGGGTGATAGAGGAGGAGGTATATATAGAACAACGAGAGGGCTCCAAGACATATGAGAGGGGCACGCATGTGTGCAGACTGAAGAAAGCTCTACACAGGCTCAAACAAGATCCCAAGGCATGGTATGGTCAGATTGACAGCTGCTTGCAGTAGATGGGATTCGTCAAGAGTGGCGCAGATCCCAACCATTACTATCTTATGGTAGAGGATGAGTCACTCATCCTAGCTTTGCATGTGGATGGCCTCTTCCTGACAGGGTCATCAAGCTCATATAGGACTACAAGAGGAACCTGGCAGTAGAATCTGACATTAAAGATCTGGAGTTGATGCATTACTTTCTAGGCTTGGAAGTATGGCAGAAGGACGAGGAGATCTTCCTTGGTCAAGGGAGATATGCTACCGAGATACTAAAGAGATTCAAGATACATGATTGTAAACCTATGCCTACGCCGATGATTACAAACTGGAGAAAGATCGATGCATCAGAGGATGACGATGTTGACCCCACCTTGTATAGACAGCTTATTACTTCCCTCATGTATCTGGTAAACAATAGGCCAAATATTTGCTTCACATTCAACACTCTCGGTCAGTATATGGTGAGACCAATAAGAGTGTATTGGACAACAATGAGGCACATTTTGAGGTATTTGTCTGGCATAGTCAAGTATGGATTGAGGTATACTCGAGGTGATGGTGTCAAACTATGTGGATTCATAGATGCAGATTGCGCAGGCAATTCAATGGACAGAAAAAGTCCATTAGGTGTTGCTTTAGCGTTGGATCAAGGGTGGTTTCTTGGTGCAACAAGGAGCAGATTTCAATAGAACTGAACTTTGCAAAAGTAGAGTATATGGAAAAGAGCATAGCTACATGCAAAGTTATATGGCTTCAAAAGAGCTGGTGAGCCTGTTTAGTCAAAGGATGAAGGAGACCAATATCTACTTTGATAATCAGAGTTGCATCAAGCTCTCTGCAAATCTAATGTTTCATGATAGGGAAAAACACATAGATATACGATATCATTTCATCAAATATTGTGTGCAGTGTGGAGCAGTCTAGCTACAGCATGTTCCCACAAAAGAGCAAGTTTCATATATACTCACAAAAGCTCGAGGGAGAGTTAAGTTTGTCTATTTCAGAGAATAGATGGGTAGGGTGGAGAACCCTTTTTAGTAGCACGGACAGGAGTTTGTTTCTCAAATGCAATAGTTGCAGCAGCATGAGATCAGTTGCAACAAAGCAAAGTTGGCAATAGTGCAGGAGGCACAATGTAGTGTCAGTGACAACGCAGATGCAGGTTGGTTCACTCAGAGTGGCAGAGGAATTAGAGTTGTGCAGTGTTGAATTGAGGTAGCATCGAATGTGCTCTAAGCCTCTAATTTTGCAGGGAAGCTTGGGCACATGCATTCCAAAGTACCCAAAAGCCATTTTGGGAAATTCCACCCAAAGACAATTATATTAAAATAATTATCATTTTTAATGGAGATCCTAAGTCTAAACTTAGGAAATTACAAATATTAATGGGTATTAATATAATTGTGGGTGTAACTTTTAGAAGAAGACAAGGATCAAGCTAAAATGATCTTAGCCATTGATTAGATTTTAATATGGGTCGTTGAATGTCAGCGATAAGATTATTTAAGGAAGCTTGAGGATCATCTGGAAGACACACCGAGAGATCAAGAGATCGAACTTCTAAAGTGAGAAGTTCTCATGAGAAAATTGTAATCGACGAGATTTGTTGCAATAGAGGGGAAGGGACAGTGATCTGGAGGAAAATCTCCAAATCTAGAGAGGCGATAGCAAAAGGCTGAGTTATTCCCAATGTAAGAACGTGTGAGCGTAGGAACTCGCGAGTGCAGGAATGCGCGAGTGCAGGAACTCACAAGTGCAGGAACGCGCGAGTGCAGGAACTCGCGAGTGCAGGAACTCGCGAGTGCAGGAACACCTGAGTGCAGGAACTCGCGAGTGCAGGAATGCACGAGTGCAAGAACTCGCAAGTGCAGGAACACGCAACTGCAAGAATGCACGACTGCAGGAACGCACGATTGCAAGACCTCGCAAGTGCAACAACACACAACTGCAGGAACGCGAGTGTAGGCAACACGTGTTGGGGTTGCTTAGGGAATATCTCTGCCTGATTTTCTTGATATTTGGATTGCTAGTTGGGCATCCACAGATGTACTCAGATTTCACTACTACATAGTAAAATAAAACCCTCACTGCTGCACCGGTTTTCCCAAGCTGGGTTTTTCCAGGGACATTTATCCAAAAATAATGATGTCCTATGTGTTTGTATTTCCTTGCTCAGTTTCTATGTTTCAGAATCATATTTAGTTTGGTGTAGGCTACTTTAGTAATTTACTTCAATGTTTCAAGAAGAAATCTGAAATAAGTTTGTAATGTAATTTATGATCTACATGAAGTAGACTCAGTTGGTTGTAGTAGGATTCTTGAGATTGTTAGATCTAGGAATTTTCACATAGTATCAGAGTTCTGGATGTGAAACAGGAAGAGCAGATCTAGCACTGAAGGGATCTAGCAAGCAGCAATTTGAATCCCTTAAGGGATTGCGTAGTTCTAGCCAGGAGGCCTATATCTTCGTGGGTACCTCTCTCTGAGTGAGCTGACAGAGAGGTAAGGCTACCAGATCGAGAAATTGCCAAGGCAGAGAGAACCATGCAGAGCTAGAGGGACGCAGTTTTCTGCAAGCTGAGTGTTGGGCAGAAAAGTCGTCAAAAGAAGGAAGCAGATCGCATAGTGAGGCAATACTTCCTCAGTGATTTCTTGAGGTAATACTTCCTCAGTGATTTATTGCCGAGAAAATCAGTATTTCTCATTTGCTGGGCAGCAGAGGAGCAGCAGACTTACCAGCTCCATCAAGGAGTACATAAGCCAGCCTAGAAGCTACGTAATAGGGAGAAACAGGGAATTGTTCAACATTTTTCGGAGGATATGGCAACCAGTGTCTTGAGGGATCAGGACAGGTTGGACAGAGCTTCCAACTATGTCATCTGGAAGGCTAGAACGTCTTTTCTTCTAGATGAGCATGCCCTCAACACGTATGTTAATAGTGTGGTAGTTGTCCCAGCAGATGCAGATCCACTAAAGAAGTATAAAGTTGAGATGGCAAAGGCCAAGTGGATGATCCTAGATGGAGTCAAGGATCACGTGGTGTGTCATGTTGCTAGTAGAGGGATTGCTATGGAGAAGTGGGATGCCTTGGCCAAATTGTATCAGGGATCTTCTGAGCAGCAGAAGATATACTGGGAACAGAAGTTAAGATCTGCGGAGATGCAGAACGGAGAACGTGTGGATCCATTCCTCACGAAGCTGAAGGAGACCCAGGATGAGTTATCAGTTGCAGGGCATACACCTCACGATTTGGAGTTAGCGAAACTAGCCCTAACTTTTGTCTCGGATGAGTGGTAAGTCTTTGTCCAGCGTATCCTGGGTAGAGCAACATTACCTAATTGGGATGAGATGTGGGCAACTCTAGAACAAGAAGAGTTCAGGAGAGACCTGATCAAGGTCAAACTCGACAGAAGCAATAACAACAGTGGGCCGAAGCCCAAAGTAGAGGAGGAGGATAATGCAGCCCTTGCATCGAAGGGGTGGCAGGGGCAATAGAGACGAAAGAAGGGCGTTTCCAAGGTGAAGTGTTTCAGATGTGGCGAGATTGGCCACTATGCATCCCAGTGTCCCTTGAAGAAAAAGGACAACGATCCTAAGGTTGCAGCTGCAAAGATTGAATAAGAGGACGAGTTTGCCATGACAGCCAAGATACCAATAGGAGGGCGGTGGGCTGATATATAATTGTAGTTCGATAAAGCTACAAACGGGCAAGATCCTTGAGGAGCCCACCTCTTGGATCATCACCTTGCTACAGGAGCCCATGATCAGTAGTAGCAAGATGGAGGAGTTTCAGTTGGTGCCATGGAGTGTTGGAGCAACAGATTGCAGTAGTTAGCAGTGCCAGAACTTGAGCAGCGTAGAGCAGAGAGGCAGCAGTGCATGGAGGCACAATGCAGGGCTTCAACAGCGTAGTGACTTCAGAAGACAGTGTGGGACTAGCAGCAGTCAGGCTTTCAGCACCGAGGTGTATCCACGGGATACTTATCCAGTATTGGGTGTTTTCAGTTGTTTCTCTCAGCAACTAAGCTGCAATATGAATGCAATGTTAGCAGTGGCAGTGCTAGCAACATAGCAAATGCAACATTTGAGAGGGAGTTGTAGTACACACGTAGCATTGGCAGTGGCAATGTCAAAGGCAGCAGTACATTTGCAGCAGCAGCACAGTAGTTGGTGGACAGCATGTCAGACATTAGCAATGCAGAGGACAATGCTTCAGAGTCAGAGCAGTATGCAGTAGTATATTGCTAGAGCACATTCCTCGCTAAGAGGAGTGTTGATTTGGGGTAGCATCGCATGTGCTCTAAGCCTCAAATTTTGCAGGGAGACCTAGGCACATGCATTCCAAAAAACCCAGGAAACCGTTTTTGGAAATTCCACCCATAGACGATTATATTAAAATAATTATTATTTTTAATGGAGTTCCTAAGTCTAAACTTAGGAAATTAAAGATATTAATGGGTATTAATCTAATTGTGGGTGTAACTTCTAGAAGAAGACAAGGGTCAAGTTAAAATGATCTTAGCAATTGATTAGCTTTTAATCTACGCTGTTGAATGTCAACAAGAAGATTATTTAAGGAGCTAGATGGTCATTTCGAAGACATACCAAGAGATCAAGAGATCGAATTTCTGAAGTGAGAAGTTCTCAGGAGGAAATTCTAATTGAAGAGAGGGGCAGGGCCAGTAGCCAGAGGCTGAGTTATTCCTAGTGCAGGAATGCGCGGGTATAGGAACGCACGAGTGCAAGAATGCGCGAGTGCAGGAACACATGACTGCAAGAGCGCGTGAATGCAGGAACGCGCGCGTGCAGGAACACGCGAGTGCAACAACTCGCAAGTGCAGGAATGCACAACTGTAGGAACACGTGTGTGCAAGAACTCGCTAGTGCAGGAACGCGCGTGTGCATGATCTCGCAAGTGCAGGAACGCGCGAGTGTAGCAACACGAGTGCAGGTACACGAGTGCAGGTACGCGAATGCAGGCAACACAAGTGTCAGGGTTGCTTAGAGAATATCTCTACCAGATTTTCTTACTGTTTAGATTGCCAGTTGGGCATCCATAGATGTACTCATGTTAGCCATCTAACCCTCTACGTCACCCACGTTGGCCCTCTGAGGCACTACGCAGCTCCTGGCTGCCTCTGCATGACCCCTGGTTGGCTCTGCATGAACCCTTGGCTGCTTCTGCGTCCCTCTCTCCATCTACTACATTGATCCTCCCAATGTTATCTCTGCCTCTCTGCTTCTGTATTCACTGCCCCTTAGTTGCAACTCTGATCACTCTCAACTTTCTCAGCAAACCCAGCCCTAGAAAGTCGAAATCTTGATCTCTTGGTGTATTCTCCAACTGACCCTCAAACCTCCTCTTATACTTTTCTCATTGACAAATCAACAGCCGAGATTAAGTCCCTAAACAACAACTAAGATTAGATTCTAGCTTGATCCATGACTTTTGGACCATTCTAACACAGTTTTATATTAATTCACATTAATATTTTAATTTCCCTAAGTTAAGACTTAGAGACTCCATTAAAAATATTAATTATTTTAATATCTCCCAAACTGTTTAGAATCTACCCAAACCCTTTCTGGGTATTGGAGATCTCATGTGCCTTAGCCTCCCCGCCAAATTTCGTGGCTAGAGCACATCCGATGCTACACCAAATCAACACTCCCTCTTAGCAAGGGCTTTGCTCTAGCAATACTCCTCACCGAGTATTACTCTGATCATCCAGCATCAGTCCCTGATGTTAGGCCTACCGCCCATCATTTGTACTACTGCATCCCATACTGAACCCATGGCTCTGCCACTGCTGCATCTGTACAACAACTCCCTCTGCATCTGTGTTGTTGTCCATGGCCCTGCCACTGCGACAAGGGCTAACCAGCCTGCCATAGGGCATTAAATGCCCTGGTACATGTATGCTATATAACAAAATAACACAGGTCTCAGTGGCTACATAAATTAAAAATAAAGGCAGTATGTTATTTTGTTATATAGCATGCATGTACCAAGGCATTTAATGACCTATGGCAGGCTGGTTAGCCCTTGCCGCAGTGGCAGTGCCATGGGCAGCAACACGGATGCAGAGGGAGTTGTTGTACAGATGCAGCAGTGGCAGAGCCATGGGTTCAGTATGGGATGCAGTAGTACAAATGATGGGCGGTAGGCCAAACATCAGGGACTGATGCTGGATGATCAAAGTAATACTCGGTGAGGAGTATTGCTAGAGCAAAGCCCTTGCTAAGAGGGAGTGTTGATTTGGTGTAGCATCGGATGTGCTCTAGCCACGAAATTTGGCGGGGAGGCTAAGGCACATGAGATCTCCAATACCCATAAAGGGTTTGGGTAGATTCTAAACAGTTTGGGAGATATTAAAATAATTAATATTTTTAATGGAGTCCCTAAGTCTTAACTTAGGGAAATTAAAATATTAATGTGAATTAATATAAAACTGTGTTAGAATGGTCCAAAAGTCATGGATCAAGCCAGAATCTAATCTTAGTTGTTTTTTAGGGACTTAATCTCGGCTGTTGATTTGTCAGTGAGAAAAGTATAAGAGGAGGTTTGAGGGTCAGTTGGAGAATACACTGCATCCCCTCTCATCACGCTGCATCATGCTGCCCATAGCACCGCCACTACTAACTATTGCACTACAACTCAGTTACCGAGAAGTAACTGTATCTCCCAACTCTGACATCTCTGTCAGGCTAGAGACACTCCCGATGTTGAAGCTCCCTCTGTTGCTGACAAATGCTCCCTCTCTGACCTTTGCGCTGCAGCAACAACTCCTTGCATCTCGCACCATTGCACACCTCTCGGTGCCATCCTGCACTGGTGCAACACTCCCATGCCTCTCGCACTGTTGCAGCCTACTAGCCTCGCATTGTCCTGGGAATCCTACATTGTAGCTCTTTTTGTCGCTCCATCCTCAACTGTCTCTACCGACATCCGCCAATCCTGCTACTCCTCTTCGAGGCTCCTGTAGCCAGGTATAATCCAAGAGGTTGGGTACCTCGAGGATCCTGCCCCTCATCTTTTGTAGTCCTCCTGACTACAATTCGATGTCTCCCCACTTTCGCTCAAGTGGTGTTTGTGCACTCATGGCACAGACATCGTCTGTCTCCACTTCCTTCTCTGCTTCCTCAGACACTAGGTCGCATAATGTACCAGCTCCCCACAGTGGAAGCATTTAACCTTGGAGAGGTCCTTCCACTTTTCCTGCTTACCCTCACATGCTAGGGCACCATCCACCTCCTCCTCCTTCTTGATTCTGATCCCCTTGTTGTGGTTTCCCATCTTGGTCACCCTCTTGATCTCTTCTTGGCAAAGAGCCACCCACATTTCCTCCCAATCTGGAAGCGTCGCCCTGCCTAGTATGCTTTGGACAAACACCTCCCAATCTTCTGAGACTGCATTCAGGGTTGTTCTAACCATCGACTCTGGATCTGGTGTGGCCCCTATGGAAGTTAGCTGATTTCGGATCTCCTTCAATCGACCGCAGAAGGTGTCGATCTATTCTCCCTTTTGTATCTGGTGTGACAGAAGCTGATTTTCTAGGAGCATCTTCCTCTGCACCGAAGTATGATGATACAACTTGGTCAGGGCCTCCCACATCTCCCGTGTCGTATTCTTTTTGGCAATATGTGGTAGCATATGATCCTTAACCCCGTCAAGAACGATACTCTTAGCCCTCGCCATTGCTTCCTCATACATGACATTTTCAGCTAGGTCAACTAGGACCGCTATCGTCTTCAAGGCGAAGTGCTTGCCACGAATTCTGTCGAGTATGGATAAGATTCTAGCCTTCCAGACTACGAAGTTTGAGGCTCCATCCAGTCTGTCCTCATCTCTTACTTCATGTAGTGCCATTCTGTTGCACTTCTACTTCCCTACTGGAAGTTCTCGATGTGACTCCCTCTTAGCCTCGATTTCCCTCATAGAAATCTTTCTGTCGATGTCGATATGCCCCCTACTCCGATAGTCTGTGCAACTGCAACACTGATCCACATTTCTCAGCTAGAAACCGTCGGTAGCAACCCCCTCCTCCTTGGCCTTGCCTTGTTAGGTATTGTTCTGACAACAGTACCCCACTAGCTCCACTCTGCAACTTATCCACAACCTCCTAAACCCCTGCAACCTGAAGGTGAGAGCTCCTAGGCTCTGCGCAATCCAGCACTAGCAAACTAGCTCCCTAAGCCACTATGTCACCCCCCCCCTTGGGCCTCTGCGTGGCTCTGTGTTAGCGTGTCTTTGCCTCCCTCAGTCTCTGCGCAGCCTGTTCATGGCCTGAATGTGATGATGCAGGCACTGCATCACCCCTTGTTGTTTTGTTGATAGGAACAACTTTTGTCAGTCGGGACAACTTTTTCTGCTACTGTTACTCGGCTCGGTTGATGTCCTCAATTCTCCTATGATCTGCAACCACGCTCTGATACCATGTTGGAATTTCTAAGTCTAACCCGTTAGAAACCCTTCATGCACTTTACTGATTTATTCCTACCTACTTGTTCTGTTAATTAACAAAATATTTACCATGTAAATACTGGAAATAAATACAAGTACATGCTCAACACATCACAGATCATCAACTGAAGGAAATAGAAACAAGCACACAAGTGACACCATTGTTTTTAGACTAATCCACGGAAAAACCCAAAACCAGTGCAGTTATCTGAGCGTTTGATTTACTAAGCAGTTTCATAATACAATCTGGGTGCCAAATTCGGCTCACCCAATAGACAAAAATCTCAGCAGTAGTACCCCTCTACTTGGAAGCAGATATTCCGGCTGAAGCTCTGGATAAACACTCTGGCAGCTCCACTACTCCAATCTACCCCACGAAACCTCAACGTCAGCCTCTCTCTGGCCCAGCGTTAGCCCAAGGTCACTCTGGCTTGGCCTGCGTCAGCCTCTGGAGGCACTGCATCAACCCTTTGCGTCACCCACGCTAGCCCTCTGAGGCACTACGCAGCTCCTAGCTGTCTCTATGCGAACCCTGGTTAGCTTTTCGTGAACCCTTGGCTGCTTTTGCGTCCCTCTCTCCAGCTACTGCACTGATCCTCCCAGTGCTATCTCTGCCTCTCTACTTCTGTATTCACTACCCCCCAGCTGCAACTCTGATCACTCTCTACTTTCTCAGCAAACCCAACCCCAAAAATTCGAAATCTTGAGCTCTTGGTGTATTCTCCAAGTGACCCTCAAGCCTCCTCTTATACTTTTCTCATTGACAAATCAACGGCTGAGATTAAGTCCTTAATCAACCGCTAAGATTAGATCTGGCTTGATCCATGACTTTTGGACCATTTTAACACAGTTTTATATTAATTCACATTAATATTTTAATTTCCCTAAGTTTAGACTTAGGGTCTTCATTAAAAATATTAATTATTTTAATATCTCCCAAACTGTTTAGAACTGCCCAAACCCTTTCTGGGTATTAGAGATATCATGTGGCTTAGCCTCTCCACCAAATTCCGTGGCTAGAGCGCATCCAATGCTACCCCAAATCAATAGCTATGGCAGCCTCTAAGTTTTATTGGGTAGATTTATGCATAAAAGTGAAGTTTGAGCGGAAATTTGTGGCTCTTAATTTAAGAATTGAATCTATAAATTGTTTAAAGGAAAAATCTCACGTAGTGTTGTTGGAATTTCTAAGTTCAATCCGTTAGAAATTCTTCCTGTACTATCTGGTTTATTTCTTCCTACTTGTTTAATTACTTAACAAGTTATTTACCATGTAAATATTGAAAATAAACACAAATATAGTATCAACATCTACAGATCATCAATTGAAAGAAAAAAGCACACAAGTGACACCATTATTTTTGGACCAATGTCCTTGGAAAAACCCAATGCGAGAAAATCGGTGCAGCTATTCAAAGGGTTTTACTATTATGAAATTTTTAGAATACAACTAGGGTGCCAGAAATGGCTCACCCAACAGAGAATGCCCTCGGCAGTAGCGCCTCTCCTCGGAGACAGATATTCTAGTTGATCTATCTTCGAATGAACGATCCCACAGCAACAATTACAACCTCCACTTGGCCCTGCATCATCTCTACTAGCCTCTCCGCAGCTACTAAAGCCTCTGCATCAGCCCTTAGACCCTCTGCATCACCCACGTTGGCTCTATGCAACTCCCAGCGGCCTCTCCACAGCACCCAGCTGCCTCTACATAAACCTCTCCAGGCTCTCCGTTGTCTCTTTGGTACCAACTCTGCCTCTCTGCAATGTATTCACTACCCCTCGTTGTTGATCACTGATTCACTTTTTCTTAGCAACCCCGCTCTAGCAAAATGGATGATTGATCACTCTGGCGTGTTCTCCAACTGACCCTTAAACCTCTTATACATTTCTCGTTGGCACATCAATGGCCGAGATTAAATCTCTAATCAATGGCTAGGATTAGATTTGGCTTGATCCATGAACTTTGGAACATTCTAATCTGGTTTTATATCAATATCCATTAATATTTTATTTTTCCTAAGTTTAGACTTATGACCTCCATTAAAAAAAATTATTATTTTCATATCCCCCAAACCAGTTAGAATGTGCCAAAACCATTTCCGGGTCATCGAGATCTCATGCGCTTTAGTCTCTCCACCAGTTTTCATGGCTAGAGCACATTCCATGCTACCCCAAATCAACACTCCCTCGTAGCAAGGACTGTGCTCTAATAATACTCCACACTAAGCATTACCCTGATCATCTAGCACCGGTCACTGTGCTGATGCTAGGCCCCCCCACCCAACATCCTTTGCATTGTTGCATCTTATATCGCTAGCCATGGCCTTGCCACTGCCACTACTGCATCCATACAGCAGTTCCCTCTGCATCCCTGCTGTTGTAGTGCATCCTCCTAGCACTGCATCCCCTCTCATCATGCTGCATCGTGCTACTGCACTGCAACTCAGTTACTGAGAAGTAAGTAATTGATCCACCCAACTTCTGACATCCCTGTCAGGCTAGAGATACTCCCGATGTTGAATCTCCCTCTGTCGCTAACAAGTGCTCTTTCTATTGACCTCTATGATGCTGCAATAACTCCCTGCATCTCGCATTGTTGCACAGCTCTCTATGCCATCCTGCACTGGTGCAACACTCTCGTGCCTCTCGCACTGTTGCCACTTGCTAGCCTCATGCTACCTAGGGACTCCTACACTGTAGCACTCTCTATCACTTCATTTGCATCCGGCTCTACTGACATCCGCCAGTCCTGCTACTCCTCTTCGGGGCTCCCGTAGCAAGGTATAATCCAAGAGGTTGGGTACATCAAGGATCCTGCCCCTCATCGCATATAGTCCTCCTGACTACGGCTCGATGTCTCCCCACTTCTTATCAAGTGGCACATGAGCACTCATGGCACAATCGTCATCCTCCTCGACTTCTTTCTCTGCCCTTGTTGGTGCTCCCTTAGTATCAGAAGCCTCTCCCTTGCTCTTCTTCTTAGGACAGTGGTTCGCAAAATGACCTAGTTCCCACAATGGAAGCACTTGGCCTTGGAGAGGTCCTTCTTCTTTCTCTTCTCATGCTTCCCCACAGATGCTAGAGTCGCATCCTCTTTTTCCTCATTCTTGATTCTGACCCCTTTGTCACTATTCCCTGCCTTGGTCACCCATCTGATCTCTTCTTGACGAAGACTCGCCCACAGTTCCTCCCAACCAGGAAGGCTTGTCCTGCCTAATATGCTTTGGACAAATACCTGCCAATCCTCTGAGACTGCGTTCAATGTGGTCCTCACCATCAATACCTGATTCGACATGGCCCCTATAGAAGTTAGCTAGTCACGGATCTCCTTCAATCGACCGAGGAAGACATCTATCTGCTCTCCCTTATGCATCTGGTATGATCGCAGCTGATTTCCAAGTAACATCTTCCTCTGCACAGAAGTGTGTTGGTACAATTTCTTCAGGGCCTCCCACATCTCATTTGTTGTATCCTTTGCGGCACCACATAATCCTTGACCACATCAAGGATGATGCACTTTGCCCTGGCCATTGCCTCCTCGTACTTCTCATTTTCAGCTGGGTCAACTAGGATCACTATTGTTTTTATAGCGAAGTCCTTGATGTGATACATGTCTAGAATGGACAAGATCCTGGCCTTCCAGACCATGAAGTTGGATGCTCCATCCAACCTATCTTGATCTCTCAGTCCATTCACGGCCAATACGCTGCTCTTCTTTTGACTCCTCCGAGTCTCTCAACTTCCCGCCTGGAAATTCTAGGTTCACCTCCCTCTAAGTCTTGATTTCCCTTCTGGAAATCCTTCTACCAACGTCAAGTTGCCCCACTCTGATCGTCTAACACTGATCAGGATTCCTTGGCTAGAAATCGGCCTTGGCAGCAACTTCCTCCATCTTGGTCTTGCCATGTTACGTACTGCTCTAACCACAGTAACCCACTAGCTTCGCTCCGCAAACTACCCACAACCTCCTATGTCCCAGCAACTGAAGGATTGAGCCACTTAGCTCTGTGCAACGCGACACTGGCAAATCAAAACCCTTAGCCAATTGCATGGCTCTGCGTGAGCCTGATTCTACCTCCCACA
This sequence comes from Pinus taeda, assembly GCA_000404065.3. Lineage (NCBI taxonomy): Eukaryota > Viridiplantae > Streptophyta > Pinopsida > Pinales > Pinaceae > Pinus > Pinus taeda. The sequence continues at coordinate 154,814 of APFE031131827.1, forward strand.
GCCTCTACGTTGGCCTCTCTCTGGCCCAAACTGATGACGCAATCTCTCTGTGTCACCCCTTCCTCTGTCGCCTTCTGCATGGATCAGCTCTGTCATTCGGGACAGCTGAATCTGCTGCTACCACTCTGCTAGTTGATGCCTTCAGTTATCCTGTGATCTACAACCTGGCTCTGATACCATGTTGGAATTTCTAAGTTGAACCCATTAGAAATTCTTCCTGTACTATCTGGTTTATTTTCTTCCTACTTGTTTAATTACTTAACAAGTTATTCACCATGTAAACATTGAAAATAAACACAAGTACAATATCAACATCTACAGATCATCAACTGAAAGAAAACAAGCACACAAGCGACACTGTTAGTTTTGGACCAATGTCCCTGGAAAAACCCAATGCGGGAAAACTGGTGCAGCTATTCAGAGGGTCTTATTATTATACAGTTTTCATAATACAACTAGCGTGCCAGAAATGGCTCACCCAACAGAGAATGCCCTTGACAGTAGTACCTCTCCTAAGAGACAGGTATTTTTATTCAGAGGGTCTTATTATTATACAGTTTTCGGAATACAACTAGCATGCCAGAAATGGGTCACCCAACAGAGAATGCCCTCGACCATAGTACCTCTCCTCGGAGACAGATATTTTGGCTGATCAATCACCGGATGAGCGGTCCCACAGCAACAATTGCAGCTTCCATTGTTCTATGTCACTCTAATAGGGACTGTGTCACCCTTCCCGGCTCACCAGCACCCAGTCTGCCCCAGGAAAATCTTCCCAGCGCTGCCTCTTGGCCCTGCGTCATCTCTACTAGCCTCTGCGCAGCTACTGAAGCCTCTGCGTCAACCCTCAGACCCTCTGCGTCACCCATGTTGCCCTTAGCAAGCTCTGCGCAACTCCCAGCTGCCTCTATGTAGCACCCAGTTGCTTCTGCGTCAGCCTCCCTGGGCTTTGCGCTATCTCTCTGGTACCAACTCTACTTCTCTGCAATGTATTCACTGCCCCTCGCTGCTAATCACTAATTCACTTTTTCTTAGCAACCTCGTTCTAGAAAAATGAATGACTGATCACTCTGGTGCGTTCTCCAACTGACCCTCAAGCCTCCTCTTATACTTTTCTCGTTGGTCCATCAATGGTGGAGATTAAATCTCTAATCAACGGCTAAGATTAGATTTGGCTTGATTCATGACTTTTGGAATATTCTAACCCAGTTTTATATTAATACCCATTAATATTTTATTTTTCCTAAGTTCAGACTTAGGACCTCCATTAAAAATATTAATTATTTTAATAAACCAGTTAAGATCTGCCCAAACCATCTCTTGGTCTTGGAGATCTCATGTGCTTTAGACTCTCCACCAATTTTCATGGCTAGAGCACATCCGATGCTACCCCAAATCAACAAGTGCATGGTCTATACCTCTTAAATAGGGCCGATTATACTCTCTTTCTTGCCATCTATACTTACTTAACAGCCATAGAAACAATTTCCCTAGTCTAACCCAAGTCTCTATTGGAAGATCTTGATCCTTTAAATATCATTCTAAGCTCTTTTCTTCGGTTGCTATATGACATTGAATGCCTCATCATTGCATATCTTCCAAGCCCTATCTTGGTCCAGATATGGAGTATTTTGAACCTTCGTATAGAACACAAACACCTAGGGCATCTTAGGCCTTGGCAGTACTTTATCCAAAACTAGACCTTTTACTCATCATCTTGAACCATAGCATTAGAACATCTTTCTTGGTGATTTAGGGAAGCCTCCCTTGTCGTTTAGTTTTAATAAAGAGGAGAAAGACTACTGAGGTGATAGTGCCAACCCTTTCTTTTGTTTCCACAAGGTTTGGCCCCACCCAGTGAAGCTTTGCACCGGGCTTGCTAGATTGCACGGCAAAAAGGCCCTCATTTGTAAATCATATAAATCTTTTTTTTCATACATTTCAATTCAATATTATTTTATCCTAAATGGATTTCTTTGCATTTCAAGTATTCTGGATATTTTATTGTTGAGAGAGATTCAAGATTTAGTTATCACATGAATTCATAATTAAGAGAATAGGACATGGAGTTTCATCTAACTTATGCATTTCAAAGGAATGAAAAGAACCAGTCTGCAAAGGCACTGAGGGGATAAAATAAATATAAACCGAAGAAGATCAGAAGGGAGCACCAAGCTTTGCCCAAAACTTAAGGGCTTGTTGAGGGCTCAAAAAAACAATAATCTGAATTTGCAAAATTTATATAAATATCTTTTTTCCATACATTTCAATACTATACTATTTTATCCTAAACAAATGTCTTTACATGTCAAATATTCTGGATATTTTGTTGTTGAGAAGGATTTGAGATTTATTTACCACACTAAGTCATAATTGAAAGATTAGAACATGCAGTCTCATCGAACTTATGCATTTAAGGAATGAAAAGAAACCAGGCTGCAAAGGCAATGAGGAGATAATATCAATATAAACCCAAGAAGAAGATCAGAAGGGGGCACCAAGCTTTGCCCAAAACTTAGGGGCTTGTTGAGGGCTCAACAAAATGATAATCTGCATTTGCAAAGTTTGGTTTTTTATGCACACTTGTTATTATGCAACTCCATGGCAGTGAAGAGAAACCTGTAATCAACAGTGATTTTCATGAAGCACACACAGGACTATGGCAGGGTGACCAACACCACTATGTAAAGGCCGAGATTGTATTTCACAGGTTGCAAATGATTGCACACAAGGAACACACTTCCTTTGACCCAATGGTTGATATTCTTGCAAATTAAATCAAAATATTCACAAAAACAAAAAATGCAAGACAGGCAAGCACATTTGACAAGAAAAGACAAAGATGATCTCTTCCTTATTCTCAATGTAACCTAAAAATTAAGTCTCTTCTGCATTTTTTTATCACTATCAGATGCCAATGTTAGAGAACAATATATAAAAAATCTATTAGAAGTTTGTGATTCAATACGTCACATCGAACTTGAAGGACAAAGTTGCAGACACAGAAGAAAGTGGAACAAATATCAGGTGAACCATGCAATCTTTTGGAATTGATGAGTAATAAGAATGAAACACTTTTACATAGAAAATTGTAAATTTGTATAAATGTTCATATTCATCAGTGTCACACCAGCATATGTGCATCTACATATTTCCTCTGCACACGCTTTTCTGTCTCTAGCAATTGTGCTTCTATAGAGATACATTCAATTTATAAGAAAGCATAAACACAACACAATCTAGGAAATTGCAAATGCCTTTATCAGATTATACATACCGAACAATACTTCAAAGTTCAAACAAATCTATAATTTTAAAACTAATTTGATATATGAATACCAATGTCATGCCACAATCATTCCTGTTTTCAAGTTATTCAAAATTGAAATTGCAATACCTGGGCATATCCGATCACTATCAGCAATATTTACCTGAAGAGACTGATTTTCTCTTGTCAAATCCTGGATTTTCACATAGCTCTCTTCCAAGGCTGAGCTTTGGTTGGTAGCAAGTTCAAGTTTATTTCGGAGTACCAGATTTGCCTCTTTCTCTTTCAATGCGAATGCTTTAGCTGCATCTGATTCAAGTTGCATTTCTTCCAAAGCATTCTGGAGCTTCCTAATTTCCAAACTCTTGGATTCTTCAGCATCAGCCTGAATATGATTGGATATAATTCAGAATACTTTCCTACTACTGGAACACAATTTCAAAAGTCCAAAAAAGAAAAATGGAAATATGTTTTAACAAATGAAATATGAAAACCCCAATTCTCTAAAATGATTCCATCTCTTATCCATATCAATGACTAATCAGCAAAAAATATACCTTGTAATATATTGAAGACTTGTATGCACACATGATGGTCTAGAAACAGAAATGACTTAACTAAATATGGCATGTGTCTCAATTCCCTTATTAAATTTATGAGCACTAGTTCTTAAAATGATTGTAATCAAAGCACATTTATATATCAAATGCTGTCTTCCAATTGGATCAAACCTGTGTGGTTGTGAGAAGTGATGAATTATCCTCCACACCTAGAACCAATTCCCCCAAGTCACAAATTAAGCTCTTGATGAGTATATTGTTGTAACAGCCTTGAGCTTGTCTTCACAGAGGCTCAAGATTCTGTGGAATCTAGTTCACCACAGCTACCATCGTTGGAATGAGGGGAAGTGCTCAGGATGTGCATTTCTCGGAGGAAAAATTGTCAACTGCTGTCTAGCTAACAACTTTACTCATGTTTCAAAATATTAATTAAAATAAATGAAAAGGTCATCACTGGTTGGTTGCATCTTTATTCTCACACCTTTTGCATTTGTATTTAAAAAGAGAGGCAGGAAGAAAAGATTTCAAGATTCATATCATAATAAAAACTGTAACGAATCATTTTCATTCACGTGCAGTTGCGGTAAGGCTTTCAATGGGAGTCCCAACAGAAGGAAAACCTTGCACCTTCAAATGGCCTAACAGGCCTATTGACAAGAGCATTGAGTGGCTGAACAGAAACCACAGTATAAATGCTAGGCACTGCTTAACCTTGTGATTATTACTGTTTTTTTATCTCCACCATGGAAAGTGACTAATTACTCATGGGCTAACCTCATTAGAATGCTGGATAAAGGAACTAATTCAGATAGTCAGTTGTGTTATCACATTTTCACTTTTCTAGTTTCTGTGCATGTGAATGCATTAAATGAAATGAAATTATATTGATGTCATATGACAAAAACAGGTCAATGCTATTGAAAAGTACAGCATATCCAAATGGCAATGATGGGAGTACAAAACACGTCTCCAAAAAGTACAATATTAAACCTACAGCTAAGGGAACTGGAAGAATAGAGAAGAAGAAAACAAAACTATGCATAGCAATGTTGATATTTTGGGCAGCTATGGGACAAATTTCCCATGAGAAACCCAATTTCCCCAAGGGAAAGTCTATTGTGCCCCAAAGAGAATTTATATTGAGAATTCAAATTGATAAAGGAAATATTATTAATATATATGTGGCAAAATTATTTGGGCAAGCATTTAGAAAATATATTTTAAAATATGCAAGTTTGAACTTTCCTCAAAAACCCTAAAGTCGGCTTGACCTTTGAAGGCATCTATTTGGACCACTTGAATGTATATAAATATTGGATCGATTCTCCTCTAAAATGGCAGTTCGATCTCTCACATCCTAGTGAAGATCTGAGGTCACTTAATGCAGTGTGAAAGTCTGAGACAATAATTTATGTAGCTCGCTTCTCTTCAACTTTGAGGCTCGCATATTTTACAGCGGCACACAACTCTGAGGTTTGCATATTATACAATAGCCTGCAACTGTGAGGTTCATATATCATACTAAGTTGCACGAAACGGGGAAACGGAAACGAGTTTCCGAAATGGGAAGCGATACGAAACAGGACCTCCCCAAATTTGAGGAAACGGGGAAACACGAATATATATAGGCTCCCATAAAGTTTATTATATTCCAAGGGCAAAATCTCAAAATCAGCCTTTATTTATATTAGTATATGAGGCTGCAAGTACAATAAAGACTATAAGGCTGCAAGAACTATAGAGACAAAAGACTAATCCTCATCATAACAATCCTCATCAAAAATAGAATCAGCACAATTCTCAACAGTGGATGGTGATGCTGAAGAAGATGATGCACCAATTCCTGCTACTGAAATCCACTTTGCTCACTGCTCAAAACACCCTAGCTGAAACAACTGCCAGTCTCCAAGAGAAACGACTTGCTGAATAGTGTGATGAGAGAATGAGACAAACTTCTCTTTTATAAGTTTAGACAGGCTTCTAGAACCCATTAGAAACAATTAAAAACAAATTAAAAATTAAAAAATTAAAAAACAATTGATTTTTTGGAAACGTGGGGCTGTACGGCCCTGAAACGCGTTTCCGGCCGTACCACCCACGTTTCCATTTCGGGAAACGTGGTGGTACGGCCGGAAATGCGTTTCACGGCCGTACCGAACGCGGAAACATGTTTCGTTTCCGTACATCGCACTTTTGTGGCTCAAATTACATTCACAGTGACATTGCACTTCTATGGTTTCAATTACATTCTCAGTGGCTCGCACCATTGTGGCTCGTCCTCTGTAGCAAACACTCTGTGGTATCAACTCTATTACAGTGGAATCATGGCATCTATTATATTGCAGTGCCATCATGGCATCTATTATATTGCAGTTGCATCGTGAATTTATAATGAAATTACAATATGGCTTGCTTTTGTGTCTCAGATTATATTTTACAACGATTTCATATACTCAGAAATCGCTTGTGAGACCCAGAATTCAAAATTGACAATTTTAATGATATTAAAGCTCTGAAAGCAGTTGGTAAAACCCTAAATTGGAAATTTAACAGGGTATTATCAATATTACTGTCAGAATATAATACTCTGCAATATTTGTACAGAATTTATCAATTTTACTCTATGTTGCATGAAACTTCTAGGAACTTGGCATTTCGGGACATACCCGTACCTGAAACTCCAAAACTTGGCCGAAACTTTAACGAAACTTGACCATCATGGAAACATCGATGAGAATTAATATAGACTTGGTTTTCCTTCAAAATTGTCATCTATGGGTCTTATTCGCTTTTTTCTTGCAAGATAATGTGTTACTCACTTATTTATAAATTTCTTTTCATATATATAAACATATATGATGTTTTAGCCGACATTTCAGCTAGTGTTTCCATTTTTGGGAGGTGATGTTTCTAAACATACCCATTTCGGAAACTCCAAAACGTTTCATCACTTCGTGCAACTTAAATTTTACTATTGACTACCGACCTGGTCTTTTGTGGTTGAAGATGTTTCTGCTCTGTTGTGGCTCTCGCTACCATTACCAAAACGACCAAAACCTCCCTGCCAAACTCAGTACAACTTCAGTACCCAGCTCCAAAGTACTTCAAATTCAAGGTACTCTTGTTGGACACCTAATCCGCTAAGGCTTAAGATGTGGAAATTGGCCAGTCAAAGGGAGTCCAAGAGACCTTGGAATATATTCCAACGGCCACTCCAATGTATTATAAAATGTATATCATGTGAATAATATATGCATTCAATGCTTATCCTTCATATTTGGCCTTCACCATGGTGATGTCTAACATGGTATCAGAGAGGGCGAATTTTGGCCCTGCTCCAATTTCAGCCACTAATTTTTGTGGCCTTTGTCAGTCCTATTTCATTTCTACTTGTCTTATCACTCGACCCATTTCATTCCTATACGCCTCTTACACAGAAACGCTCCTTTTCTGATTAGACCTACCCACTATGCTCATGATTTTAGCCTTTCTATTTTGTCAGATCCCTGATTATGTGAATTTTAGTCATGCAAAAATGTAGTAGGTCTTGCTCAGAAAACTGCCAATTCTACCTTTGTCAAGTTTCTAAGTGTCAAGAAGAACATTACTATTAAATTATGTCCATTTATGCCATTTGTTACATCCATTGCAGTGTACAGCAGTTTATTCTTTGGGTGTTTGAGAACACCTCTTTTGCATACCTAGTCTACTCCGGCTCGACGTTTTTTCTCTTAATGTTGTCTATACCTTAACACATTTCCCTTCTCATCACAAGTTACAACACAATTCTCTCTAGGTTTTGGATTCCTTTGTTTACGCCATTCCTATCATCTCATATCGTCTCATTCGCGTGTCGGACTGACCTACATAGTCCTATCATTTACCAGTTCTCTACCCCCGCTAATTTAACATACTCATTATTTCACTCATCACAAATGCTTCCTTTGCCAAGGTAACGTCTCCTGCACACACTTGCACATTCAAATGTTATCTCGACTATAATATCTTGGTATGATTGAACGAATGCCATAGTTAGATAATAGAACCAAGCCATGTCAAATATGTTTGTTTCTGAAGAATGGCCAGCATGGTGAATCCGTCTGACAGGGATTTTGTGAAGGGGAAGCTTTTATTATTCAATGTGGCATAACACATTCAAGATAAACACCAATTTAGTACATTGAGCCTTGAAGAAAATGCGATGAATGGAGCATTGTTGAATGGAGCATCCTTGAATGGAGCGTGACTCTTGCTGAAGTCTGTGCATTGGTCCATATATGAACTCTCATACCTCATTCATTAGAAGCATGTGATTGCATCTAAAGTGTTGAAGAATCTAGGGCATTTAGGTTAGGGTGAGATTCTTCGAACGATGATAACTACTTGTGAGGTATTTATTACTTTTTCTTATTAGTACAATCTTCTCTTATTATTAGTGTATGTTCTTTTACTTCATCAAATAGTTACCAAAACAAAAGAGACAAGAACAACAAATGTTGGCTCTCTACCAGGACCAAAACCTCTCACTCTTTCAGAGAAAAAATCGCACAAATTCTTCTTATAGAGATTCTAATTGATGAATACCAAGACCAAGACACCAATCCACTTCTTTGTCATTGCTGAGATCATCATCACTGCTGCAACACCGAGGCCATCACCACTGCACCGCCGACATTATTACTGTTGCACCATTGCTGCATCTTCACCGAGATCTCCATCCTAACTATGAGATCTCTATACTGAGATATGTATATAAATATATATATATATATATATATATATATATATATATATATATGAGAGTCGCACAGAAATCTTCATCAAGATCATGATCTTGTAACTATACCGAGACCATGATTACATCTATGCCGAGATTATGACTGCATATAGAATGTATGCTGAGACAGAATGTGTCACTGTGGGATCACCGAGATCCTCCTCATCAAAGAGACAAGTCTGTTTTGAAGTTTCCACAGAGATCTTTCCACTGCCCATCTAAATAACACTACGATGTATTTGAACCTCATTCTTCCTCTGCCCATCCAAATTCAGAGATGATTGTAGCCTCATCCAAATATCAGAGAGAGGTATCTAAATCATGGTACTTGCGGCTAGCGCTTACACCTTTTCGCTGATCCATTATCATCTTTTCTTGCTGCTCCTTCCATTCGAACTAGCTTTTGTTCTAGGGATCTGAATTGTCCTCTTGTTTTTACCCACCTGAATTTAGAGGTTGGTCACAATTCCTGAATTGAGGAAATGCAAAGTGCCTTGGTGCCTATATATAGTGGTTTCCCATCATAAATAAGCTGACTTGAGTGTATGAAGGGATGTGTCTCTATATAGTGAGCCAACATGATCTTCCTTTAATTCAATTTGTAGGTCGACTTCTTCAAGAGGGATTGTGCTTGTCTTTGGAGGGATTTTAAACATTTCTATAGACTTGTATAAAATAAACAAAGGCTCAAGAAGACCTCTTCATACATGACATTAATTCTAGATTCGAAATGACAAATCCTATTATTCTAAAATCACTTGCTCATGAAACCCATGAAGCAAGTTTACAATAATAATTTTGTTCTCTTTATTACATCATTTACATCAATTATATTTACATGTTATTATGAAGACCGAACCTAGTTACACTTTCTTCAATTCTCCCTCTTAACTAGGGAGGTATTCATAATAGTACTTGGTCATTCTCAATCTGAAGAATTTCTCATAAGAAGAATTGGATTGGTAATCCATCTGTATAGCATCATAGAAACCATCATTGTTTCCACAGCAAGGCCATGACTGACAGCTCTATCTCTCATCATATCAGAGCATAATGTTGGCAAGATCAATGACTATAGACACCTTCATCATTGTCTCTCAAGGTACATACCCACCCGAGTGTTCACTGAGTATCACCTTCTACGACTATTCTTATCTTGGGTTCCCAACCCTCAAAGAATATTGGTCCTCTTGCCTACTCTTATTTTGGATGCCCTACACATCCTCAAAGAGCATCGGATGTCAGATGATTACTTAATCCTCCATTCTTTCTTCACAAGTGAAGACAAGAATGTTGTGTCTATCTCTCCCTCTCAACTAGAGAAGATATGCCCATTCCTATAAAGGAATGTACCCAAGCTCCTTCTGACTAGGAACTTGCCCAAGCTCCCTCTTAATTAGGGACTTGTCAGAGCTCCCTCTTAACTAGGGACTCTCCTTTGCATCAGCAACTTCTTCTTCGTGGGTCCATCAGCTGCTTGATCAATTTATTTCCTTGATGTCATGAAATTCAGTCGAGCTTCTTCCTTCTAGGGCATTAGCCATCGATCACTTTCCTCCTTGGTTCGTCATGCCATTCCTTTCTTCATGGAAAGTGGCCTTCTTGGACATATTTGGAACCTTCTTCATATGGCTACTTCTTTCTCATCATGCTTCTTTCAGGAACTTCCATTAACCACATGAATGCTAGTTGTACTTGTGCTTACAACTCTTGTTCTAGTAGCCGCTGCAGGAACTCATCCAGATATTAAGAAATCAAAACAAAACATTAAATCAAATAGTACCTTACGAGATGGTTATTCATCATGACATCTTCCAGTAGGTATCAGCATCCTGCATACATGTTGACACATCTCTCGAAGATATCCATTGTCAAGGGTCTCCATCTTATTCAGACTTCCATCAGAGTCTTCGTATCTTTCTAGGAGATTTTCTAGTCAAATCTTCTTGGTCTTTTGGATGTTGACCACCTCCATCATGGTTGCATATCTCACGATCTTTTCCTTTCTTACACATTCCATTCCTAGGAACTTCAAATCAGAGTTCCCTGATTGTAGTTAACCACCTCATACTTCATATGAGGACATATTACGTTGATTTCATCTAGTGTGACTTATGCCTTCCTGCATCCTTTCAAAGGAGGAGATCCTTTTTCCCTTGATCACACTTCTCAAGATAGAAGTAGTGATCCATGTTACCTGCAACCATATGACATGAATTTATAATATTAAATACAAGCATACATACATCATTTATATTTAGGTCATCTACGCTTATTCCAGCAACTTCCTTGATTGCAAAGATATTCAACCCCTTGATCTTCATTTCTCATGTCGCCATTCCATCAATTCCACAAGTTGGAGTTCCTGATGAAACATTTGCTTCCTCTCTAGATTAGTGAGCCCTCTTATGAGGATTCCATCTGAGAATCTCGAGGATCTTGCATATCCCAATTTGGCAGATGTTTCCTTTTTGACTTGATGTATGATAAGCCTTGTCTTGGATGACTTCATCCTTTCCTTCAATGTCCAATGAGGTTCCCAAGAGCTATATTCTTCATGTTTGACTACCATGGATTTAGTTCCTTCTATCCTTCATGATTCACATGGTGATGTCACGAGCTCTCGTTTCTAATGCTTCCATGATGCCACGATGCATCTTATTATTTATCATGGTCATATCTATAACAAAAGATTTAGGAGTTTATGATAAGACCCTTTTGTGAGCGATACCATCTCAATCATAGTAGAGATCTATTACTCCCTCTTTGCTTGGCCCTTTTCTTCAGCTTCCTCCATCTTTCTAGTGATATGAGCTTTCTCTCCATAACATTGAATCTTAGCTATACTATTATGTCTAGTTTGAGGACCAAACATCCCTTTCCTTTCTGCAAATTTTTGAGTCCTTTAACTTTCAACACTTTTGCCCTCAACTTGTCTTTTTCTATCTAGCATAGAGACAACAAGTTGTAGAATTAGTTAACTTTAGTGCATTTAAGAACAATGACAATTATCTTCTTATCATCTCTCCCAAATCTACCAATTGAGATCTTATGAAGATATCCCTTCATTCTTTGATACCTTCAATTTTGTGTAGATCAAGTCAAACTGATATGACCTTCTTTACTGCATTTTCAGAGAATATATCTTCTAGCACTTCATATATGTTAATTTTAGGTATGTTCTATGCTAGAGCAATTTATTTCAATTTCTTTTCCACATTACCAATCACATCAGCATAAAGTAAACTACAGATAGAACATAAATATAAATCGCAGAAGACAAGCCAAGACAAGAGGACACAAGATGTGGCGCTAACCAGGGACAAACCCCACAATGTGGGGAAACCCTTGATCATTTCTTCTTTTATGTTCTTCAAAGTTCAATAGAGAAAGTGAGAGATAGTACATTTACAGCAGAAGTCAACACTTTGACTTATCTAGATCTGAGGATAGATCATTTCCGATAACAATGAGATCAGTTGAAGACATTCTGCTTCAACTGATTCTCTAAGGTGACAGCTTCACCTATCATAGTGCTGCCTCTCATTCACCATCTTCATGCTGCTCATGATGTTGCATCTTCCATGGTCGTATTCATCATCAAGCTACCCATGCTCATGATCTCATTCATCATTATGTTGCCCATGCTCATATCATCATGCATATTTATGTTGCCCATGCTCAAATCATCATGCATCATTATGCTGCCCATGCTCATATCATCATGTTGCTTATTATGTTGCCCATGATCTCATACATCATGTTGCATTCCTTCGGAGACAGATGCTCTGGTTGTTTCGGCAGTTCCCGGTGGTTCCTACTTTTCCAACAGTTCCGGCTTTTCCAGAAGTTCCGACAATTCCGGCATTTCCATCTTTTCCGACTTTTTTGGCTTTTTCGATATATCCGACTTTTCAGGCGTTTTCGGCTTTTCCAACAGTTTCGGCTTTTCCAACAGTTCCAACTTTTTCAGCTTTTCCAGCAGTTCTAGCTTTTCCAGCTTTTCTGACTTTTCTGACTATTCCGGCTTTTCCGGTTTTTCCTTAGGATCTCTCCTCCTACTAAAACCCAAAGACAAGTAGAGAGAGGAAGAGATCCAAGTGTGTGTAGAAATGACTTGAAGTCCTCTTCTATTTATACTAAAACATAGAGGTTGAATAGACATCAATGTTGGGCTTCTAAGGCTACATAAATTGCTGGCCGACTTAACAATTTGCCCATAACATAAATAAATTCATAACTTTATAAATACTTATCAGAATCAGATGATCTTTAGATCAATCCTACACTTCTCAATGAGAGGGATCCAATAAAAATATCAATTGCCATAAATAATATGACCCACATGGAGTTTGGCCCTAGTTGCCAATTTTAACACTCCCTCTCAACTAGGGAGAACTCCATCCGCTGATCCATATGTCCAACAGTCCTATCTCTGCCATCAATGCCCTGCACTGCTCTGCTCAGCTCTACTAGCTCTACCAAGCTCTGTTGGCTCTGCTCTGCTCTGCTCAGCTTTGCTAGCTCTGCCCTGCTCTGTTGGCTCTGCTCTGCTCAGCTCAACTCTACTGGCTCTGCTCCGCTCTACTAGCTCTGCTCTGCTCTGCTTAGCTCTGTTGACTCTGCTCAGCTCAGCTCTGATGGCTCTGCTCTACTCTGTTGGCTCTACCAGCTCTACTCTTCTCTGCTCAGCTATGTTGGCTCTGTTGGCTCTGCTCTTCTCTGTTGGCTCTACTCTGCTCTGCTCAGCTCTACTGGCTCTGCTCTGCTCTGCTCAACTCTGCTCAGCACTGTTGACTCTGTTGGCTCTGCTCTGCTCTGTTGGCTCTGCTCGACTCTGCTAGCTTTGCTCTGCCTTGCTCAACTCTGCTCAGCTCTGTTGGCTCCGCTCTGTTCAACTTAGCTCTGTTGAACCAAGAAGAAGAATTGATCGAGAATGTGTCATACCATTCTCCACTAACCCGAAGTTAGTCTCAGAGTGTGTACCACTGGTCCCAAACCAATCCTCAACCAATCCGAAGTCAGTGTCATAGTAGGTACAACTCCTACCACTGGTCCCAGACCAGTACTCTACTGACTTGAAGTCAGTCTCAGAGTATGTACCACTAGTCCCAGACCAATCCTCAACCGACCCGACAACAATGTCACAGTGGGTACAACTCCTACCACTAGTCCCAGACGAATACTCTACTGACTCGAAGTCAGTCTCAAAGTATATACCACGAGTCACAGACCAATTCTCAACCAATCCGAAGTCAGTGTCATAGTGGGTACAACTCCTACCACTGGTCCCAGACCAATATCATTAATCCTAGATCAATGAAGGTCATCCTAGCATAGGAAGTATGGTAGATACAGCGATACGTCCATTAGTACTACTATGGTCCCTATCCTCATTTCCATGCTCATTGATCAGATGAGAGGTACTTCCCATGAGTCCCAGACTGCATGGGTAGGATGCCTCGACAGGAGAACTTAATCAATCCTGTCCTCACAGGAGAACTAATCATCCAACTACACAATTGCCATGGAGAACACATCATCTAGGCCTCACAGGAGAACAAATCATCCAGACCTCAGAGGAAAACTAATCATCCTGCTACACAAACATCATGAAGAACACATCATCCAGACCTCACAAGAGAATTAATCATCCTGCTACGCAATCATCATGGAAAACACATCATCCAGACCTCACAAGAGAATTAATCATCCTGCTACACAAGAGAGCGAATCATCTTGTCCCACAAGAGAGTGAATCATCTTGTCCCACAAGAGAGCAAATCATCTTCTTCACAGGACAGTGAATCATCCTGTCCACAAGAGAGTGAATCATCCTGTCCCACAAGAGAGCGAATCATCTTTCCCCACAAGAGAGCGAATCAACTTGTCCACAGGACAGCGAATCATCCTGTCCACAAGAGAGTGAATCATCTTGTCCCACAAGAGAGCGAATCATCTTATCCCACAAGAGAGCGAATCATCTTGTCCACAAGAGAGAAAATCATCATGTCCACAAGAGAGCCAATCATCCTATCCCAGTGCGCACCACCAAGGGACGGTGAGTCACCTTGTGGTCGTATGTTGCTCCAGTAAGAACTGCAAGCCCCCAGAGCTCTCATAGCTCAATGTATGCAACATGCAGGTCCCTTTCACAAGGGTCTCTCGACGACTCTAACTCGTTCGGGAAAATCACAAATTTGATCTTTCACGAGGGCTCTGACAAAGTGTAGCAACTTGTACATCATCTCAGTGCGATGGAGCTTCCTTGCTCATCGACTTACCATATTCCAGATAAGGCAGTATCTAATGTCTATATGCTAGAGCAATCATTGAATACAAGATTCCTCAATAATCGAATCCCACCTCTGGTTGTCACAGAGAATCACAGTGGTATTCATCATGTGTACTCACTGAAGAGTTCCCACAAATAGGCAACTTCATACGAGGTCATACTCGTAGTTACGTATCCGGTCTCTTATAACAACCGACTTCTGCTTCCTGCTCATCCATGATATCGAAGCAGAATCCAAAGAGAACCAGCACTGAAAAGTGCTCTAGTGATCCTCCACACTGCCTGCCCAGTCAACATTCGAATAATCATGTAGTTTTCATATTTCCGGCAGTGTATCTCAATCCATGAGAGATTGTGCCCCAAAGATATCTCAGAAGATTCTTGGCATCAATCTAGTGAGGCTCAGCCAAATATGAGCTCACCATGCTAACTACAAAACATATGTTTGGAATCCAACTCCCTCTTACTTCTGCAAATGAGAGTCCGCACCTGTCAGAAATAGTTCATCCACATAAGGTGCCAGTATGAGAGTTCTATCATCCACAACCTTCGAGTAGTGGTTTGGATTGGTTTCACTCCTAGTGAATCTCAGCGTGTTTTACTTCAAGCCATAGAGGGCTTTCTTCCACCTGTATACATGAAATTCCTTGTTCATGAATCTCAAACTCCATGGGTTGTTCCAAACCTGTGGACCTGCTACATGAGGTGAATGGTCCCCTTGTAAGGTTTTCCTCTGGTACATCTCAGACATGTACCTTCATGCTCTTTTTGAATTCAAGCATCTCGATCACCATCTGACTCACAGACCTCCGGTGTTGAGTCAATAGTCATGGTCCCTAGTGGACTTGATACAACTCTGAACTCTAAAACATCTTTGAAAAATCTATTTTCAAACACGTACCTTTCCATTAATGAGTGCCACCTTGAAACCATAAACTTCCATTTCCGAGATGGACACCAAGTTGTTCTTACGATCAGGTACATAAAAGTGATTCTAGGGTTCCTTGCTTTCTTTGAAGAGTCGACAATTTCCTTGATGACCTGCATTATCAGTCATTCCTTTGATCATTGAAGATGTCCCTGGAATGATTGTTATCTTCATCAGGAGATGTGTCTCTGCCATTCGGACGCTCCTTCGCATAATGGCCGAACTTATTGCAACCAAGGCATCCGCCTTTCCTTCCACCCTTAGATCTGAACTTCCCAATGAAGTGATCTTTAGATGGGCCATCAGAAACTTCCGCTACGCCATTCTGATAATATGCTCTGCTTTGACTTCACCCTTTGTGAACTTAGAAGAGAGATGTGGAAACCATTGATCCTTGTCCCTATTGTCTTTGGTGATTGCTCTTTCACTCTTTCTTGGGCATTGTCTTCACCTCAGCTCCAATACCATGTTAATTTTAGGTATGTTCTATGCTAGAGTAATTTATTTCAATTTCTTTTCCACATTAGCAATCACACCAGCATAAAGTAAACTACAGATAGAACATAAATATAAATCGCAGAAGACAAGCCAAGACAAGAGGACACAAGATGTGGCGCTAGCCAGGGGCAAACCCCACAATGTGGGGAAACCCTTGATCAATTCTTCTTTTATGTTCTTCAAAGTTCAGCAGAGAAAGTGAGAGATAGGACATTTACAGCAGAAGTCAACACTTTGACTTATCTAGATCTGAGCATAGATCATTTCCTATAACGATGATATCAGTTGAAGACATTCTGCTTCAACTGATTCTCCAAGGTGACGGCTTCACCTATCGTAGTGTTGCCTCTCTTTCATCATCTTCATGTTGCATCTTCCATGGTCTTATTCATCATCAAACTGCCCATGCTCATGATCTCATTCATCATTATGATGCCCATGCTCATATCATCATGTTGCTTATTATGTTGCCCATCATCTCATACATCATGTTACTTTCCTTCGGAGACAGATGCTCCCCGCTATTTCGGTAGTTCCGGCTTTTCCAACAATTCCGGCTTTCTGGCAGTTCCAACAGTTTCGACTTTTCAGACTTTTCTGGCTTTTCTGGTATTTATGGCCTTTCCAACATTTCTGGCATTTCCGGCAGTTCTGGCTTTTCCGGCATTTCTGGCTTTTCCAACAATTCCAGCAGTTCCAACTTTTTTGGCTTTTCCGACAGTTCCATCTTTTCCGGCTTTTCCAGCTATTCCGGCTTTTCCGACAGTTCCAGCTTTTCTGGCTTTTCCGGCTATTATGGCTTTTTTGGCAGTTCCAGCTTTTCTGACTTTTCCGGCTATTCCGGCTTTTCGAACTTCTCCAGCTTTTCTTTGGGATTTTTCCTCCTACTAAAACCCAAAGACAAGTAGAGAGAGGAAAAGATCCAAGTGTGTGTAAAAATGACTTGAAGTCCTCTTCTATTTATACTAAAACGTAGAGGTTGAATAGATATGACTGTTGGGCTTCTGAGCGTACATAAGTTGTTGGTCGACTTAACAATTTGTCCATAACATAAATAAATTCATAACTTCATAGATACTTATCAGAATCGGATGATCTTTAAATCAATCCTACACCTCTCAATGAGAGGGATCCAAAAAAAATATCAGCTGCCACAAATAATATGACCCACATGGAGTTTGGCCCTAGTTGCCAATTTTAACAATATATCTCTTTGATGTCTCCTCTCCTACTACATAGGGATGAGAGGACCTTTGACAGAATTTCATAAGAATCCAATGAGTCCCTTGATCTTTTTCATGCATTCAAACAATGCTTGACCTTCAGAGACTTCTCCATAGATATCAATGACTTCTATTTCAGGGACTATATCTATCCTCCTTTCTTATGCAAGGAATTTCGATGACCTATCCAACTTATAGATCCCCTTGCAAGCACAAAGTCATTTTACCAAATAAATTAAAGAATGAAAGATACTTACTTGACAAGTGAGGATGAACTCTTCTACTTGATCACTGGTTGAAGAAAATGTATTAGACCTTCCTCTTGGATGATCTTCTTCCAATTGAAAAATCCTTTCTTCAATAGAGAAAGGTTTCTCCTTTTGATGAGGATGATTTGTTGCTTCCTTGAATGATATTCTTCTAGGGCAAGGAGATGATCCTTGCTTGTTTTATAACCTTGAAGATGATGACAATGCCTTCAATATGCTTTGCCTTCTTTTGTAGTGTAGATCAAAACTGCCACTAGGGTTTCAACGTTCTCCAAGATGATGTGATCTTTGTTTTAAGGTCCTTCGAGCTACCCTACTTTGTAGACAACTTATGAGGGTCTTCAAGGCCTTTCTATGATGACTACAGAAACAAAAGCTCTTGTTATTGTAGATTGCTTCTTCGAACTAGGGTTTGATTCTTCAATGTAGATCTTGATCCTTTTCTTTGATATCCTTCAACTTGCTTTGATGCCCTGCTTGAAACTTGATCCTTGAATGTCTCTTTGTTGCCCTTTCTTTGACCTTAGCACCTTAGCTCTAATACCATGTTGAAGAATCTAGGGCATTTAGGTTAGGGTCAGATTTTTCGGACGATGATAACTACTTGTGAGGTACTTTTTACTTTTTCTTATTAGCATAATCTTCACTTATTATTAGTGTATGTCCGTTTACTTCATCAAATAGTTACCATAACAAAAGAGACAAAAACACAAAATGTTGGCTCTCTGCCTGGGCCAAAACCTCTCACAGTTTGAGAGGAAAACCCGCACAAATTCTTCTTATAGAGATTCCAATTAACGAATACCAAGACCAAGACCATTGACCTATAAGCCACTCCAACACCAAGACACCAATCCTCCTCTTTGTCATCATTGAGATCATCATCACTGCTACTGAAGTCACCACTGCTACAACACCAAGGCCATCACTACTGCACCATCGACATTATTACCACTGGACCATTGTTGTATCTTCACTGAGATCTTCATCATAACTATGAGATCTCTATACTAAGATATGTATATATATATGAGAGTTGCACCGAGATCTTCATCAAGATCATGATCTTGTAACTATATCGAGACCATGATTACATCTATGCTGAGATTATGACTGCATATAGAATATATGCTAAGACAGAGTGTGTCACTATGCAATCACCGAGATCCTCCTCATCAAAGAGACAGGTTTGTTGTGAAGCTTCCACTTAGATCTTGCCACTACCCATCCGAATAACACTGATGTATCTGAACCTCATTCTGCCTCTACCCATACGAATTAAAAGATGATTGTAGCTTCATTAAAATATCAGAGAGAGGTATCTGAATCATTGTACTTGCAGCTAGCCCTTAGACCTTTTCATTGTTCCATTTTCATCTTTTCTTGTTGCTCCTTCCATCCAAATTAGCTTTTGTTCTAGGTGTTGAAGTTTCTAAAAGTCTAATAGTTAGAAACCCTCCATGTCCTTTCTGATTTATTCCTTCCTACTTGTTCTGATTAATTAACAAGTTATTTACCATGTAAATACTGAAAATAAACACAAGTACATGCTCAACACATTACTGATCATAAACTGAAGGAAACAGAAACAAGCACACAAATGACACCATTATTGTTGGACTAATGACCCCAGAAAAACCCAATGCGGGAAAACCGATGTAGCTATCTAAGGGTTTGATTTATTAAGCAGTTTCAGAATACAATCTGGGAGCCAAATCCGACTCACCCAACAGAGAAAAATCTCAGCAATAGCACCTCTCTTACTTGGAAGCAGATATTCAGGCTAAACCCCCGGATAAACACTCTGGCAGCTTCATAGTTCCAGCTGTTCCCGGCAATGTTCCACAGGGACTCCACCCCCCCTGCCTCGCCCCGCCCCTAGGGATCTAGTTTCCTAGCTCCCCCGCGCTCCAGGGACTTGGGGACAAGAAGGGGTCGGTTCCCCACACTCCCAAAAATTAGGGTACATAGGGGGATGTGCTAGGGGGTCGTTTCCCTGTACTGAGGGGTTGTTTCCGAAAAGAGGGACGAGAGGGGTCATGAGGGGACGAGGGGGGTCGTTGGGGGATGAGGGGGGTCGAGGGAGGACGAGAGAGGACGAGAGGAGACGAGAGGCACGATTTTAAAAGAAATGGTTTAAATTAAAACTAAACTTTAATTCATTTAATTAATTGTTAAAACTTAAACCGTGTAGGGTTTTGCGTTTCATTGTTTTATGTTTTAAAGTATAAACCCTCACACCTGAGACCTCACACCATGCGCGTTCGCTCCACTCGAAACTCCAAACTCCTCCCGTCCTCCATCAAGCAACATCCTACAAGCACGTCGAGCAGCGCTGTAGCAGTCCACGTCCACGGTCCTGACTCCTCCGTCGAGTAGCAGTCCACCAACGAGCATTGGTTCGGAGGTTCCTCAACACTGTTCCAAACTTCCAGTCCAGCATTGTTCCTCCAATGAGTAGCGAGCAACAAACAGCAGTCCAGTGTTACATCGCAAGCAGCACCCCTCCCCGTCAAGCAGCAGTCCACCATTGTTGTCCAGTGTCACTTGAAATTTGCGGCCCTGCCTGAACGCTGACTGTTGCAAGTACCAAAATTGCTAGTAATTTTTTCATTTTTAAATTTTTTTGTAATTCTGAAATCTGTAATTGCGTTTCTTTTTTTTCATTTTTTTTAAATTTACTGTATAATGTATTTGATTTCTAAAAAAATAATAAATTAGAAACTTCAGTTTCACTATTTTTTAATTTTCAATTTTTTTTTGTAAATTTTAATTTGTTTATAATTTTTTAGGCTGCATTTTTTTTCTTTTTTTTCATTTTTTTCATTTCTTTTTGAGTCTTCACTGGGTTTTAAAAAAAAAATGAAATTGTTTTTGTAAATTTTAATTTTTTTAAATTGTTCATAACTTTGTTGTGTTTATTTTTTTTTTTCTTGTAACTTATAATATAAAAAAAAAAAAAAAAAAACAGTTTTCAAAACTTCAATGTGCGTGTCGTAGCTACTAGCCTATGTAATGTTTTTAATTTTTTTTATTTTCATTACAGGTTGCAACTTACATTTTGATTTGTCATTCAATTTACAAAGTTACAACTTACAACTTACAACTACGAGTCAAAGTCAAACTTCTTCTCGGAAGTGTGAGAACAATGACAATAGCTATAGTGGTAGTGAGCCACAAGATGCACAAGAAGAAGTTGAAAGCGGTCATAAGGGGGCAAGATACCAGAATAAGCATGGTGTAAATTCTGGAGGCCCACCAAGAGAGCTGGAAAAATTTGCAAAGGGGACATTTAATCCTCTAAAACCACTTCTAATCTTTGCAACTAAACTGCCGAAAAAGAATCCAAAAGTTGGTGATGGCTCACATGACTGGGTCTGCAATATTTGTGGGCATCACTTTGTTGGCAGCTATACCAGGGTGAAGCAACACATTTTGGCTATTACAGGTAAAGGAGTCAATATGTGTCCCTCAAAGAACCTGAATTCAGCTCAAAGAGAGCAACTTTGGAGGCTAAAAAGGGCAACCACTGGAAAAGGATTGTTTTCTAGTAGACATGTTGATCCATCCACAAACATTCCTCCATCCAGTGCTTCATCAAAAAAGACAAAGGTTTCTACTAGTGCATCTCATTCTTGTGCAATGGGTGGTACAGTGTCTGGGATGTACAACATTCTAGATCGAGATGACACAGATGATGCAATTGGAAAATTTCTTTTTTCCAATGGAATTCCCTTCCATGTTGTTCGTTCTCCTTATTACAAGGAAATGGTCCAAGCAATTGCAAAAATAGGGCCTTCATATTTACCACCTAGAGAACATAAACTACAAATAACAATTTTAGATAAAAAAGTGTCCAAAATTAATGTGCAGAAAGAGAGAATGAGACAAACATGGTTGTGGTTTGGTTGCTCTATTGTTCTGGATGGATGGACTGACATCCGAAAACACCCACTAATCAACATCATAATGACATCTTGAGAAGGTCCATTCTTTGTTTTGGAAAGCACAAGGATGCATCTTTCCAATTTGAGCTTCTTCGAGAAGCTATAGAGGATGTTGGGCTTAATAGTGTGGTAGAGGTTGTGACAGATGCAGCAGCAGTTTGTAGATCAGTTGGGTTATTGATTCAAAATAGGTATCAGCGTAATTTTTGGACACAACAAGCAGCAGTTTGTAGATCAACTGGGTTATTGATTCAAAACAGGTATCAGCGTAATTTTTGGACACCTTGTTGTGTGCATGCACTCAATAATGCACTGAAGGACATTGGCAAGATTCAGTGCATATCAGACTTGGTGTCAGCGGCAAGAGATGTGCAGATGTTTATCTACAACCACCACACCTCCTTGGCTATGTACAGGGCTCACACGAGGAAGGAATTCCTCAATCCCACTAATACTAGATATGCTAGCTATTTTCTCTTATTGGAAAGGATGATAGAGGTACAAGCACCACTACAATCCTTAATTGTGAGTTCAGAATGGAGAAGGCGGTCAGAATCAAAGACAAACACCGGGAAGAAGGTCAGGCTTCAAGTGTTGGACAATGATTGGTGGGCAGATTGTGCTTATTTGGTGTCATTCTTGGGCCCTATTGTGGAGGTCATTCGTTACACTAATTCAGATGATCTATGAGTCTTGGAGAAATCTATGAGACCTTTGATAGCATGTTGGGTCATGTGAAGGTAGCCATTCAGCAGAGGGAGCCCTCATTAGAGTTCTATACTTCCCAGATTCCACCCAACATTCAGTGTAGGTGGGATCGCATGAACACACCTTTGCACATGGCAGCATATGTATTAAACCCAAAATGGTATGTTGAGAGACCTGGGAGAGTGCCGCCTATTGATGATCCAGAGGTAAAGAATGGCTTCCTAGATGCAATCGCACAGATGTACGGTGATGAGGAGGGGTCAAGATTTTGAAGACAATTTATTCAGTTTGCATCTCTTAGTGGCCCCTTCAACACACGTGGTGCTCGGGTAGATCGCATAGATCTAGCCCAAAATGACCCAATTCATTGGTGGAGGATGCATGGGGATGATGCTCCAGAGCTCAAAGATCTAGCCATGTGTTTGTTTTCTCAGATTGCTAGTTCCTCTGCAACAGAGAGGAATTGGTCCACATATAGCTTCATCCACTCTATCAAGAGGAGCAAGCTTACCTCTAAAAGAGCGGAGAAGTTAGTTGTTGTGCACAGTGCCCTACGTCTTGAGCATAGGAAGACACCTGAGTATTTGAAGGGACCAGCAACACGATGGGATGTTGATTCAGAGGATGATGCACAAGTAGATATGGAGGAGAGACTTGATGAGAGACAGATGGGGTTGGTTGGTGTGCCACTTAGCATGTTTGAGAATGCTAGTAATTCAGATTCAGATGGTGATATGGTTGATCTTGATTTATTCATGCAACATCTGGATGCAGAGACTAGCGAGGCATTACCTTGAGGCTTGAAAAAATTATGCTCGTTTAGCTTTTGATATGTTGATGTTCTTATGTTATTCTGACTCTATAAAATTTTGACTCTTGATGTATCAGACTTGACTTTAATCTTTTATAATTCTATAAAATTTGGACCCTTGATGTATGACGTATCAGACTTGACTTTTATAGTTTTATGTCAATATTCACAGTTCAGTATTCAATGTTCACAGTAGGAAGTGGAACATCAATATGGTTTAAAGTTTAAACTTTAATCATAATGTATGATACTATGATATATGATTATAAATTAGAATTTTAAATTTATATGATATTAGATAATGATATTCATATCAATGATCATGCTTTGAAGCTTTTCAATTCAAACCCAATTGTCATAGTGGACTCAATTAATAAATTATATTTTATATTTATAAGTTTTTAAGACCCTGACACCCCCCCACGTTTCCTAAAAATTGGCGGGAAGCTTTTGCATAGGCCGCTCCCGCATATCCTCGCTCCCTCGCCCCGGAACCTTGGTGGAACATTGGTTCCCGGCAATTCCGACATCTGCCCTTTGCGTCAACTTTCTCAACTGTTCCGGCAGTTCCGGATGTTCCCGGCAATTCCGGCTTCTAACCTCTACATCAGCTTTCCCAGCATTTTCAGTTGTTCCCAGCAGTTCCAGGCAGTCCGGCTATTCCGACACAACACTGGCTAACCCCAGCTACTTCTGCGTCCCTCTCTCTGGCTAATGCGTTGATCCTCCTAGTGCTATCTCTGCCTCTCTGCTTCTATATTCACTGCCCCTCAGTTGCAACCCCGATCAATCTCTCAACTTTCTTAGCAAACCCAAGCCCAGAAAGTCGAAATCTTGATCTCTTGGTGTGTTCTCCAAGTGACCCTCAAGCCTCCTTTTATACTTTTCTCGTTAACAAATCAACGGCCGAGATTAAGTCCCTAATCAACGGCTAAGATTAGATCTGGCTTGATCCATGACTTTTGGACCATTCTAACACAGTTTTATATTAATTCACATTAATATTTTAATTTTCCCTAATTTTAGACTTACAGACTCCATTAAAAATATTAATTATTTTAATATCTCCCAAACTATTTAGAATCTGCCCAAACCCTTTCTAGATATTGGAGATCTCATGTGCCTTAGCCTCTCTACCAATTTTCGTGGCTAGAGCACAGCCCCCGCTACCCCAAATCAACACTCCCTCTTAGCGAGGACTGTGCTCTAGTAATACTCCTCACTGACCATCACTCTGATCATCCGGCATCGGTCCCTGTGTTGATGCTAGCCCTGCTACCCAACCAGTGTTGCAGGGGAGTGTCCCCCCCCCACCTGATCCTACTCCCAATCCACGCTCCGGGAGGGAGCGACTCGAGAGCGGGTCAGGAGCTCGCTCCCATACAAAAAATTCCGCTCCCTACCTATTGCCGGAGCGATCGCCCCGGGAGCGTTTTTTATAGCTCGAGAGCGTTCGGGGAGCGATTGCTCCCGACCGCTCTCGGGCTGTAAAAAACGTTCCCAGCATGTGAAAAAAATCGCGCAGATGAAGAACAAAATTTGCACCGGTAAATAAAAAAAAGTCACTAGTTTTGGGGGAAAAAAGGGAGGGAAGGGAGGGAATATAAATAAACCATCCCTCCAATCAATTTCATTATTTTAGAAGAGAGTAGGAGTGAGAGCCAGAGGAGAGTAAGAGAGGGTGAGGAGCAAGAGAGAGTGAGGGGCAAGAGAGCAAGTGAGAGTGAGAGCAAGGGAGGGTGAGGAGCAAGAGAGAGTGAGGGGTAAGAGAGAGCAAGTGAGAGTGATAACAAGGAGCAAGGTGCACAGAGACAACAAATGCCAAGGAGCAAGGAGCAAGAGAAAACAAGGAGGGGAGATTGGAGGCCAAAGAGGTAGGCTCTATTCTAACAATTTTTTTTAATGTTCATTTCTAAATAAATAAATAAATTTTTTTCTCCCATTCTCATTCCATTTTTTTGCAGATTCAAACATCATGGTTATATTTCTTGGCATTTTCTTCTTCTTGGTTCCTTTTCTGGTTATTATGGTGTTGGAGAGTAGAAAAAGGAGGGTTGAAGATGAAGAAGGGGGTCCTAATGGATTTGATGAAAACCCCGATGAGGAGGAGCTGGAGGAGATTGAACATAAGTCAGCTCAAAAAACTAAACAAGACCAAACTCCATTGTCGAAATATGTTAATAGGCTTGAAGCAGGGAAAGGGGGTGGAACCACTAAATTTCATTGCCCCCATTGCAACAATAATTACATAGGTTCATAAAAAACACCTCTACGAGAAAAGGCATTGGGATGGAGATAAACAAATAGGAATCAAAACTTGTTTAGGTGTGTCAACAGCAGATAGAGCCAAATACATAAGGGAAGAGGAGGAAGCCCAATACAAATCAAAAAAATCAAAGGGTTTCGTTAAACCAAGCTCACAATCACATGCACAAAGAACTCCTTCAGCATCCTCCCAAGGCAGTGGATATGGAGGCATGGGGTCACCATGTTTAAGGCGTAAATGCATATCAGATTTCCTTGATGAAGGGTGTAGGAATGATGTGGATTCAAAAGTTTACAAGTTTCTCTATGCATGTGGGATACCATTCAATGTTCTTCGCTCACCTTATTGGCACGAAATGGTTTCTGCCATAAATGATGCCCCTAAAGGATACAAGAGCCCTGGGTATGACAAGGCAAGAACCGTTGGACTTGATCATGAAGAAACAAAAATATCACATTCTTTGAATAGAATGACAAGTTCTTGGACTAACCGTGGGGTGTCCATTGTATCTGATGGATGGACAAATGTAAAAGGCAAGCCACTAATAAATGTTCTTGTTGTCTGTTAGTGGTGCCATCTTTCTTTCAACATATGATTACTCAGACAAGTTCATGACCGACATCAACATTGCAGAACCATTACTTGAAACAATTGAATGTATTGGGCCATACAATGTCATCCAAGTCATCACTAATAATGCTCCTAATTGTAAGGCGGCAGGAGCAATTATTGAGGATAAATACCCCAACATATTTTGGTCCGAGTGTTTGGTTCACACACTCAATCTTTTGATGCATGATATTGTTAAGAACAAAAACAAACAATACAAATGGATTGGTGATTTGTACAAGAGAGGCAAACAAATGATAAAATTTATTACAAATCATAGCAATACCCATGGTCTTTTCCGCAGTCACTCAAGATTGGAGTTGTTGAAGATTGCAAGGATTAGATTTGGTAGCTATTACCTCACCTTCAGGCGCCTTTTGAAGGTAAGAGAGTCATTGGCTAGCAAGGTATCAAGTCCACACTGGCAGGTATTAATGGAAAGGGCTATAAACGCAACTGATAGGCAAGGTTTTGAACAGGTGGAGGAGGCCGCTCTTGATGGTATGTTTTAGGCACATGTGAAGCAAGTATTGGATTTCACCAAGCCCATTTATCACATGATTTGTTTTGCAGATACAGATAAACCAGTGATTGGCGAGGTGTATGAGCAAATGGATACCATGTTGGAGCAAATAAAAGATATTGTTCATAACAATGATCCCAACTTGTATAAACTTATTCACAATTGTGTGTGTATATGGTGGGATAAACTTAATGTTCCACTACATTGCTTGGCGTATATCCTTACGCCAAAATACTACAGTACATCTTGGTTGGGCCAACCCGCACCAAGGGGTGGGGTTAGGGTCAAACCCCATATAAAATGAAGAGATATCTACAGGATATTTGCAAGCATTAGAAAATTTGATACCTGACAGGGAGGAATGTGCTAGTGTGCGTCTTGAATTAAGCAGATACTTCAGTTGCACTGGTTTGTTTGGTACCTTTCATGCAATGGAAGATAGAGACAGATTTGATGCTCTCACATGGTGGGAATCATATGGCAGCCAGGGACTTTTGCTCTTCTGCAGAGAGGTGTTGGAGCACCTACAGCTTCATACATAATTTGAAAAGAAATAGACTCAATGAAAACCAGGCAGAAAGCTTGGTTTATGTGCACTATAACTTGAGGTTGTTGAGTCATTACTGTGATCGAGCTTATGAGGATCCAACATATAAAATTTGGGACAACCACCCAAAGGATGATAATTTGGAGGATGGCATTATACATCTTGAAGAACTGGAAGCGAAACTTATGAGAGAGGAAGATGAAGCAACAACCATGCCACCTCTACCATCCAGTAGCAGTGCTCGAGTTCCGAGTCTTGTTCCTTTCATGTCGCCGCCTCCATCTACACCCTCACGTGGAGGGCATGTACCTTCTGGTTTTGGTAATCGATCTGTGCGGGAGGAGACTCCTAGAAGACCACCATGACCTGCTCATACATCAGACACTCCTCGTGGTAAGGGCCACATGAAGTACTAGATAATAGATTTACAGTTTACCTGTCTTTTCTAGTTTCTATTAGTTTTCATAACTGTTGAGTCTTGACTCTTTCATATCATAATGATATTTTTTGTAAACAATATATGATTGTGACAATTTATGTTTGAAGTTTGAAGTTGGCAATTATAACTCATTGGTAATGAATCATGATTCTAAATTATGAATATGATGCTTTGTGAAATTTTTTTGATTTCATTTCATAATTCATTTTATAACATTTCATTTCATGTTAGATATTATTTCTTGTAATGGTTAAACTTAGCTTACAAGTACAACTTTGGTGATCAATGATGATAAATGTTATATATTGAATTTTCAATTTTGAAAGCTTGAAGTTGAAACTTTAAGATTGATGAATCATGATTCACGAGACTCAATATGTTGTATGTTACTAACTTGTGGACGTGGTTAATGAAGATTATAACTTCTAGATGATTGATGTTATATGGTTCAATGATCAATCTAAGTTTTTTTATGTTTTTTATATATAATTCATCATTCTACATGTTTTTGTTGACATATATGTATCAATATATATATAGATATATTATATAAAAATCGCTCTGGGATTCGCTCCAAAACCGAGATCTTTTGAAAATGTCACTCCAGCAGTCGTTTTTGCTCCCGCTCCCCACTTTCGCTCCCACACCCAAGTAACACTGTGCCCAACATCCTCTGCACCGCTGCATCCACTAATGCTACCCATGGCCCTTCCACTGCCACTGCTGCATTTGTACTGCAACTCCCTCTACATCCGTGTTGATGCCCATGGCCCTGCTACTGCCACTGCTGCATCAGCATTGCAACCCCTCTCATTATCCTGCATTGTGCTACCCATAGCACTACCACTGCTAACTTCTAAACTGCAACTCAGTTACTGAGAAGTAAGTAACTGATCTCCGAACTCTGAAATCTCCTGCTAGAAAGACTATTGATGTTGAAGCTCCCTCTGTCACTGACAAGTCCTCCCTAGCTGACCACTACATTGCTGCAACAACTTTGTGCATCTCGCACTGTTGCAACCTGCTCGCCTTGCATTGTCCTGGGAATCCTGCATTGTGACTTCCTTTGTCGCTCCATCCGCATCCGTCTCTACTGACATCGCCAGTACTGCTACTCCTCTTCGAGGCTCCCGTAGCAAGGTCTAATCCAAGAGGTTGGGTACCTCGACGATCCTACCCCTCATTGCTTGTAGTCTGCCTGACTACAGCTCAATGTCACCCCACTTCTCCTCAAGTGGCACATGAGCACTCATGGCACAATCATCATCTGTCTCCACTTCCTTATCAGCCCTTGTTGGCACTGCCTTGGCCTCAGAGACATCTCCCTTACTCTTCTTCCTTGGACACTGGGTCGCATAATGACCCTGCTCCCCACAGTGGAAGCATTTGACGTTGGAGTGGTCCTTCTTCTTCCGTTTCTCCTGCTTTCCCTTAGATGTTAGGGCAACATCTTCCTCCTCCTCCTTGATTCTGATCCCCCTGCAGGTTCTTCCCGCCTTGCTCAACCTTCTGATCTCTTCTTGGCGAAGAGCAGCCCACATTTCCTCCCAATCTGGAAGGCTCACCCTACCTAGTATGCTCTGGAAAAACACCTCCCAGTCTTCTGAGACTGTGTTTAGGGTTGTTCTCACCATCAATTCTAGATCCGGCGTTGCCCCTATGGAAGTCAGTTGATCCCGGATCTCCTTCAATCGACAAAGGAATGGGTAGATTTGTTCTCGCTTCTTCATCTGGTATGATCGCAGTTGATTTTCTAGTAGCATCTTCCTCTACACGAAAGTATGCTGATACAACTTGGTCAAGGCCTCCCACATCTCCTGTGTCGTGTTCTTCTCGACAATATGTGGTACTATATGATCCTTGACCCCGTCAAGGATGATACTCTTAGCCCTCGCCATTGCATCCTCGTACCTGTCGTTATCAACCGGGTCAACTAGGATAGCTTTCGTCCTCAAGGCGAAGTGCTTGACACGATTCCTGTCTAGTACGGATAAGATTTTGGCCTTCTAGACTACGAAGTTTGAGACTCCATCCAGTCTGTCCTAGTCTCTTACTCCGTGTAGTGCCATTTCATTGCTCCTCTACTTCCCTCCTGGAAGTTTTTGGTATGACTCCTTTGAGCCTCGATTTCCCTCTTGGAAATGCTTTTTCCAATGTCGAGATGCCGCTCTTTAATTGTCTATGCAACTGCAACACTGATCCGGATTCCTTGGCTGGAAATCCGCCTCCGCAGCAACTCCCTCTACCTTGGCCTTGCCCTGTTAGTTATTGTTCTGACTGCAGTACCCCACCAGCTCCACTCTGCAACTTACCCACAGCCTCCTAAACCCCAGCAAATTGAAGGTTAGAGCTCCTAGGCTCTGCGCAATCTTGGCACCAATAAATCAGCCTCTTCAGCCAACTATGTCAACCCTCTTGGCCTCTGCGTGAGCCTGCCTTTGCCTCCCTCAGCCTCTGCGCTGCTTCTTCCTGGCTCAGTCTTGATGACAAAGGCACTGCGTCACCCCTTCCTTGCTGCTACTCTGCTAGGAACAACTTTTGTCCCTCGGGACAGTTGTTTTTTGTTGTTGATGTCCTCAGTCCTCCTGAGATCTGCAATCACGCTCTGATACCATGTTGAACTTTCTAAGTCTAATAGTTAGAAACCATCCATGTCCTTTCTGGTTTATTCCTTCCTACTTGTTTTGATTACTTAACAAGTTATTTACCATGTAAATACTGAAAATAAACACAAGTACATGCTCAATACATTACAGATAAACAACTGAAGGAAACAAAACAAGCACACAAATGACACCGTTATTTTTGGACTTATGTCCCCAGAAAAACCCAATGCAAGAAAACTGGTGTAGCTATCTGAGGGTTTGATTTATTAAGCAGTTTCAGAATACAATCTGGATGCCAAATCTCGCTCACCCGACAAAGAAAAATCTCGGCAATAGCAACACTCTACTCGGAAGCAGATATTCTGACTAAAACCCCGGATAAACACTCTGGTAGCTTCACAGCTCCAATCTTCCCCACGAAACCCCAACGTCAGCCTCTAGAGACTACGTCAGCCTCTCCCCGGCAGTTTCGGCTATTCCCGGCAGTTCCGGCCTCTACCCTCTGTGTTAGCTTTCCCAGTTGTTCCGACTGTTCCCGGCAATTCCAGCTTCTTCCCTCTACGTCAGATTTCTCTGCTATCCCGGCAGTTCCAGCGTAGTATACCTAGGGGGGGCAGTATGGGGTACAGAGGGAGGTACCCAAGGGAATAATGTAATAATGGAATGGGCCATAGTAATAAATAAAGTGTTTAACCCGTATCATGTAAGGGACCACAAGTAGTTAGCAATAATGTAATAAGCCCATTGTATTAGATGGTATTGAAGGAACCATGGTAATGACCATGGTATTGTATGTATGAGGCCTATATAGAGGCTAAAGACTCCTCATTGAGAGATGTCAAGGATTATTGTATTGTCAAGCATATGGCTTGTGGAGTGTTCTCCTTCCTAAGGTGTAAATGTATGGTGTTGTCCTACCTCAAGGGTTTTGAGTAATAAAGTAAAGCATTTCTATATTCAGATCTTGTTATTTCTTAGGTATATTTATATTTCTCATATATTTTCAGGTCAGATCTATAACCACTGGCTTCTGCCCTCTGCATCAGCTTTCCCGGCTATTTCGGTAGTTCCCGGCAGTTTCAGCTTCTACCCTCTGCGTCAACTTTCCTAGCTGTTTCAGCATTTCCGGCTGTTCTGGCACAAGACTGGCTAACCCCGGCTATTTCTGCGTCCCTCTCTCTAGCTATTGCATTGATCCTCCCGGTGCTTTCTCTACCCTCTACTTCTGTATTCACTGCCCCTCAGCTACAACTCCGATCACTCTCTCAACTTTCTCAACAAACCCAGCCCCAGAAAGTTGAAATCTTGATCTCTTGGTGTGTTCTCCAAGTCACCCTCAAGCCTCCTCTTATACTTTTCTCGTTGACAAATCAACAATCGAGATTAAGTCCTTAATCAACTGCTAAGATTACATTTGGCTTAATCCATGACTTTTGGACCATTCTAACACAGTTTTATATTAATTCACATTAATATTTTAATTTCCCTAAGTTTAGACTTAGGGGCTCCATTAAAAATTTTAATTATTTTAATATCTCCCAAACTGTTTAGAATCTGCCCAAACCCTTTCTAGGTATTGGAGATCTCATGTGCCTTAGCCTATCCACCAATTTTTGTGCTAGAGCACATCCGATGCTACCCCAAATCAACACTAGGGATTCGAACTGTCCTCTTGTTATTACCCATCCGAATTCAAAGGATGATCTGAATTCCTGAACTAAGGAAATGTGAAGTGCCTTGGCACTGGTTTAAAATTTAATCAAATTCTAAATTTTGCTAAGCCTTAATCAAGTATTTGATTGTCTCGTTGTGTCTCCCAAACTGGCTGATTCACAGCTGGTTCTCTTTTATCCCATAGGGTCTACCCCCCTTAGCCCATATAGGGAGACGCCTTAAACGGAGAGATTGAGGGTCAGGGTGACAGCACCCGGTTTGAGCGTTGTCACGGTGCCTAGACACTCTGTGCGACAACGTAGATCATCACCAAAAAATTAGGTTTACCTAGGCAATTACATACATGACACAAATCTGCTGAGATTATTTACACTTTACACATGCAGACTGGGTTTACAATATAATATGATCAAGCTAATGATGATAGTTGAATGGCATGGACAAGTTGATTAAGCATTATCCCTTTGGCGAAAAAAGCAGGGGTATTGCTATGGGTAGTTGACACGTAGTGGTCAACAGGGCTAATAAAGAAAATTGAAGTAAAATTGCTCTAAGCATAGAACATACCATTGTTATCCAAAAATTAACAAAACCATTGAGGAAGTATTCCCTCATTATGTGATCTGCTTCCTTCTTCCGATGGCTTTTCTACACAGCACTCAGCTTGCAAAAACTGTGTCCCTCTAACTCCGCGATGAGCCTCTGCGTGGCTCCCTCTGCCTTGGCAAATTCTCGAACCAGTGGTCTTACCTCTCTGTCGACTCACTCAGAGAAAGACAACCTCGAAAGTATATCCCTCCCGGCTAGAACTACGCAATCCCTCAGGGGATTCGAACCGTTCCTTGCTGTGACAAGTTGGCCCTTGAGAAATTTGATTCGACGTGGTGATGGAGAAGACACTTGAGCAATTTGATTTCTTGGCAAACCAGTTTCCCGAGTAGCAATAGTCAATTGCCAGAGAGAGTTAAAAATCAAAGAAGTGAGTGAGGCGCAGGGACAGTGATCTGGAGAGGCAGCGGCAAGAGATCCGAAGAGGCAGCATCAAGAGATCCGAGCTATCCCAGTGAAGCAGCACAGAGCTCTACGCAGCAGCTTCAAAGAGTGGAGTTCGAGTTGCTGGAGAGAAAATCATTCTCAGATCCTAAGGTTGGGCAAAGGATCCAGAGGGTCGAAGAGATGAATATCTCAGCAGCAGAAGGCAGAATGACTTAATCAAAAACCAGTGAAAGCCTAGACGTCATAGTGACTGCGCAGTTCAGCGCAAAGGGTGACGTAGAAGCTTTAGGAGGCCAAGTTTTCTATAGGCAAGTTGTGTCGAGATTGTTTGTGGAGTAAGGGTAAATTCCCTTCAATAATTTTGGCCCAGATTTTCTTGCTATGGATTGCTAGTTTCATGCATCCATATTGTATTCAGATTTTCACTATTGCATAATAACAAAAACCCTCACTGCTGCACTAGTTTTCCCAAGTTGGGTTTTTCCAGGGACATTTGTCCAAAATTAATTCTCATACTTTATGTGTGTGCTAGCATTTCTCAGTTTCCAATGCATTATTTTTCGGTAGTTTTAATTGTGAAGGTTGCAATGTGTTTATTTCGATGTTTGTCATAGCAGATATATTGTTAAATTAATTAAAAATTAGGAGAAATAATACCAGTTATTGCAATAGGATTCCATATTGGAATTTTCACAGCAGGAGCCATCTAGATTATGTATCAAGCAATGCTACCATTCTTTGGAATCCAAAGAGTAAGCTTGAGACCTCCTTCTCCCTCAAACTTTACGTATGATGCCAACAAAATGTGATCTTTGAACAGCCATCCTTCAACATTAGCTCTGATACCATGTTGGAGACATGGGTGGTTTGCAAATTAAATTCATGTTTCTCCTTCTTCGATAATTATTTGTGAATTTGTTGGCATTATCTTATTATATTCTTCTTTTTTCATCAAGCAATTATCAAACATGAAAACGTGAAGATCACAAAAACAAAAAACAGAAGATATAGGCTCCAAGCCAAGGCAAAACCCCTTCAGCATGGAAAACCCAGAAAATTCTCTTCTTATAGAATTAGATCAAATAAGATATCCAAGACCCTTCAACCCTCTAGAAGCCAAGTCAAACCTTCCTTCAGCAAATCCATCAATAGCAAGAGAATAGCAACATGTAGATCATCAGAAACAGATCTTCAACAATGGATATGTCAAGGCAGAAGTTCCACAAAACTGAGTTGAAGATAAACCCTTATTTCCTTGTCCATTTCAGATTTAGGCATTCCACTATCTCTACGAAATTTTAGATCAGATGCTCCAAACTTGTGTCTCTGAAATGAGCTCCAACTTTATTCTATTTATACTTGTCCAGAGGGGTGTGAACAATCATGTCTTTTGGGGCAGGGCCGACTTGACAGGTAGGCCGACCTGGCTTCTAGACGAAGTTTTACCCAAAAGACATTAAAAAAACTCTTTTTCCTTTTTCAATAGGTCCAAATAGGACTTTGACTCATCAAATCCTACAAGCAAGAGGAACACGCTTAACTAATAAAATAATAATTTCTTGAGCATGAAACCCATGCTTGAATATAATTTTTTTCTTTTTCTTCTTTTTGCTTTTTACATAAAATACATTTTGATACAATTATGAAGAACGAACTTAGTTACATTCTCCAAGAAAACTCACCTTCTTTTCACATGTGTGATCTCCAAGAGAGATAGAAAGAGAAATCTTGTTCTTGATTGAAGGAGAAAATGAGGGGTCACATCATCTATTTAAATTTTATACTAGTCCAATGGGATGAAATAACCCAAGGGAAACGTCCCTTAACCCTCCTGGGCCATCTTGACTTTTCTGGGTTGACATGTCATTCCAAAATCAAATGAATCTACGCTAACTTATTTATCCCAAATAATGTGATGCCCCTTAGAACATGCATAACCTTGCCAATAAGAGTTAACAACACAAAAGAGTGAGTCAAGTAATAACAAACCAAATCTTTTGTACTCATCTCTATTTATGTAAGATAAAATCAAAATCTCTATTTTCAAGAATCATCGTCTCATAAATATTTTTCAAATACATATTACATATGTTTTTGCATATGGAGGCGTTGCAAAATCGGGAGGCTTTACAATTAGATTAGATTTTCCTTTCTTTGATAACTGCTTGTGAAATTTGTTGGCTTCCTATTAATTTAGTTATGTTCTTCTTCATCAAACAATTATCAAACGTACAAAACATGAAGATCACAGAAAACTAAAGAACACAAGATATAGGTACCAAGCCAAGGAAAAACCCCTCGAAGGCGAAAACCCGCAAAAATTCTCTTCTTATAGAATCAGATCAAAGTGAGGTATCCAAGACCCATGACCACAGAAAACTTCACCCTCTAGATGCCAAGTCAGACCCTTCCTTTAGCACAGCAAATCCATCATCAAGAGACCAGCAACAAGAGATGTATCAAGACAGAAATTTCCCAAACTTTAAGCTCAAGAAGATACTCCTTATCTCATAATTCGTCCCTCCTCTTCATCTTTGTCCTTTCTGTGATATTTCAGACCAAAATTTTCCAAGTGTGTCCAAATGAGCTCCATCTTCCCTCTATTTATACTATCCAGAGGGGTGCGAATAGACATGTCCACTGGGGCAGGGCCAACTTGATAGGTAGGCTGACTTGGCACCTAGAGGGGTTTTTGACCCAAAATTACATATTTAAAAATTATTTTCCCTTTTTCTTTTCAATAGGTCCAAATAGAACTTTGACTCTTTAACTCAACAAAACATAGAAGCATGAAGAACGTGCTTATCTAAAAATAAAATTTCTTGAGCATGAAATCCATGCTTGAAAAATAAATAAATTTCTTTTTCTTCTTTTGCATTTTACATCAAACATCTAATGTCACAAGTAAAATGACAATTATGAAGACCGAACCTAGTAACATTTTCCAACAGGAGGAAGATTTGAGTTACGTTAAGAGACTATTTGATTGTAGAAGATACTTTCTCCAATGGATGTAGTGTACACTTCATGAGAAAAATTGTATCCAGGCCTCATAAAGTTAAAAAGAAGATATGTATCAATACAGTTCACTAATTTATTCAATTTTGCATTCAAGGATTTTCTATGCAATTCGGGTGGACGGACTTGTATAAGATTAATTTCAAAATAAAACCTAGGGGTCAAAGATTGCAATGCAGAGGGTAAAATCCTGTTTAACTTCTAGGGTTCACATGTGCTTATAAATTTACATATAAATGACTACTGGCAGGATCAACCAGGTAACCATCAAAAAAACTATAACTGATTTAATGAGCCATCCGCAGTTTTACCCTGATAAAATACATTAATAATGAAGTAGTCAAGAAGGGTTTTCCAATTTAGGCTGTCTCCATTTTATATAACAACTGAATCCTATAATGGTTGTTTTCTTTTGTTTTTTCCCAACATAAATGTAATTATATTGTGAATGAATTATATCTACGTACTAATTGTTAGTATTTAATGCTTTTACATTCAAATTAACGTCATGATGAGTCCAGTAAATATGGAGTATGACATGATGCCTGCAAGCATAGTTGTTAAGCATTCACTACAAATCTTCTTCTAAGATATCACTCTAAAAGCTTTTGGTTGCTGTTCACAAGAAGATTTTCAACAACAAAGTATTTAGGCTTAGATAGGTGTCAAATCTTTCCCCTACAGACAATATCCTTTACACCCTATCATGTATTTTGATTAGTAGAAGATGGCTAATTGATTCAAAGATACTTGAATTGACCAAGTATTGTAGATTGTGCAGAAAGGATATTGAACCTTAGACTGTATGTTGTAGGAATGCTTGCCAGTTGTCCTTGACTGCTAGAAATCCTGTCTAAAAATTATCCTTTGGAATTGCTTTTCCACTAAAATGATTTGACTAAATTAGGGAGCCAAGATAGTCCCCACATATCATGTGAAATCCTAAATACAACAAACAAATAATAAGCTGGGAAACAGATATGGATGAAATAGCATTAATTTACACATTGAGCAGAGAATTTCAGAGTTAATTTTAACTTACAACAATATCACAACGAAGCTCCAGAAGGTGCAGCTACATAAAGGATAATTTAAGAAAATATATCATGCATCATTGTGGGTACGAAGACACAATCAGATCATAACTGACAGAAACAACCCAACTGTAGTAAATAAATCACTACAAAGTACTAAATTTCCTTAAATATTTTGGCCAGTTATTGATACCAACAAAGCCCCAGGTTTATATTGACAAATAACAACATGCAAACAAGATGACAATTTAAAATTATAAGAACATGAGAAATTTCATTACACGCAATCTTTTCTCGAGTTGAAGTCGCCATGTTAGTTCCTCACATCGCTTCTCAAGTTTGTTCTTTGCCTCACGTAGGGCCCCAGTTTCCCTTTCAGCCTTCCATGTCAAAAAAGCCAAAAAGTCCATGTAAGTATCAAAAGCAACAAACTAGAAAAGGGAAAAACTAAATTCTCCACTTAATATTCACAAGAAATCTTTGAATTTCAGAAAGGACCACCATTGGCTCAAAATAGAAGCAAAAATATTACCAAGAAGCAAAAGACATATAAGTCCGTATAATTTGAATTTGCACATGATACATCTATGGTGTTTGCACAAGGATATTCTAAAGGAAAAGCACAAACCAAAATATGGACCGTTCCCCAAAGTATATATCTAGATGGCTATTGATAATAATGTGTAAGTAATACAAGAAATTGCCTAGGGGGTAACCTCAACCAATTGTCAGAGACGTGTTGTGTATTTGGCTAGCTCTGTGTTGCCAGCTGCTTGGGTTGAATAACCTGCCAGGTGCTTGGGTTGAATAACCTAGGGTTAGCAGCACTAGTCTTTGTCGAAGAGTTTACAAGGAATTCCATCCATGAATACTGGGAAGTGTTACCCCTCAATCTGCTATAGGGTTGTACTCCACTTGGGATGCTGGATGGATGAATGAATCAGCATCTTGAATGGGGATAACACTGAAAGGAAAGATGTTTATGGATACTTGAGAGGAGTAGCTTTGGTGGTCTACCGGCATGGTTTCTTTCAAAAGCATGGAAATATTGGTCGGTTACCACTTCACTTTATTTGTTCCAAGGCTGAAAAGTACTAGGAACATGGCAATGCCAGAACTGATTGACAGTGATGATGAATCTGAGTTTGGTTTTGTTGAATATTTCAATATGCATCGCATGATACCCTCTTGAATGAAAAATGTTGAGAGATTGTCATGCAGAAGCCATTCAGGTGAATCTTCTGGCACTTAAGATTGTCACAAAAACATAAAAAATGATGATTTTGATGTGGTAGGAGAAAGGGAATGCACAGTTAGTGAACCTTATATTGGTGATCATACAAAACCAACATGTAGCATTGTGCTTGAATTACAGTATGACAAAAAGTCGCACAGTTCAAAAAGGATCGTAGATAAAAAAAATCAGTTCTGAGCATCTTCATCATAAGGGCATTGAGAATTGGAAAACTGTTTACAAATCGTTTCATTGCCAATGGGAAAGATGCATACTGAATGCTGGCAACATATTATCCTCTCTTCAAGGAATGCACCATCAAAGTAAATGGTTCCAAGTGCTGGTTGGGGTTCAAAATGCTGGCATATAAAGGATTATGGATAACAGATCCCCCGTAGCTGAACATTGGTAACAGATTTTGGGCGTGCATAGTGTCATTGACATCTGGTAAGAACGTTGACATGAAGCCCAGCCAGGAGCCCTAACAAATTTTGGTCCAATTTGATAAAGGTCTTGTGCTCTTTACAATTGTTGGCAATGAAGTGATAAACTCTAATACCAAATAGGGCATTTCTCACACTTCAGCCACCTCTCAATATTCATGCAGAAATGGCAGAATAGTGTGCCCAGTAAATGAATTTGTATGATGCATAAGTATCCAGTGTCTCAATATATAGGAGTTATAAGACAAGTTATTATTCATCTACAGCAGAGAAGACTTCCTTTACATGATTTAATGAGATCATAAGCTCCATGAAAGTAACAATACATTCTCGTGACACTCTCAGCGACAGTAGCAACAGGAGACATCATAACCTGCAGTGATTATGAAGGATATTCCAAAGATTACTGTGGACAGTGGAACAAATGTATAAGCCATCAAACTCTTGTTTGATACAGTTCACAAAATCTGGTATGGATTTTGGTAAGGTCATGAATGTAGAGCAGAGTTTGAAGGCTTAAGGGTGCCTGCTCCAGATCTGTGGGAGGAAGACTCCATCTTGAGAGCAGATAAGATTCATGACAAAGATGTTTGATATATATATATATATATAAAGGTAGTTTATAACCCTCTTGCACATTTGATGAGCCAACTTCTTTGAGATTTTTACTCATCAATT
Source organism: Pinus taeda (assembly GCA_000404065.3). Classification (NCBI taxonomy): domain Eukaryota; kingdom Viridiplantae; phylum Streptophyta; class Pinopsida; order Pinales; family Pinaceae; genus Pinus; species Pinus taeda. Next base: position 194,165 of record APFE031131827.1, read on the forward strand.
GTGGTTTGCTCACACTGAAAAGAGATGTGCACTTTTAGGATTGTTACCCGCCAAACTGGGTAGCCCCATAAGAGAAAACTTTTCTCCTACATTGGACAGCCAGTTGGATAACCAGCCAGCCAGCACCTCCTGATAGCCAATATTTTACGCATAGTTTTAAAAACGGCCAAGTTGAACCGGAAATCAGCCAAACCAGCCAGTCAGACACCCGAGCTTGCTAACCACAGCAATAAACCTGATTCATTGCCAGTTTGGTACCTAACCAGCCAGGTTTGTAAAAAGGGGCCACCTTGGAATGAGCATGCACCGGTTCTGTAATTCTAAAACGAAAGACATACTATTGGTGAATAAAAACACCAGATATAAAAACACATCACACAAATTGACACACTTGTTTACCTAGAAAACCCAAAAGGGAAAGCCTGCTTTCTTTGTTGTGGTATTTTATTGATTGTTCTTGTGCAATTGGATCCATTACAAAGCAATCTGTCTCTGAGAAAACTTTCTGCTTCTTCTCACTAATCTCAGCTGATATACTTAATCTCAGCCTGCCTTAATGACTGCTTCATCTCAGCCCTCTACCTCGCAACTGTTCCCCTGCTGAATACCTTGACTTGCCCTTGCAATTCCTTATCCTTGCCCCTTAATCTTTGTGCACTAGAAGCCTCCTAAATCCTTGCAAAAATCCTCCTATTGCTGATATTACTAAGTTGAACACGTTAGAAACACTTCATGTACTTTACTGATTTATTCCTACCTACTTGTTTTGTTAATTAACAAGTTATTTACCATGTGAATACTGGAAATAAATACAAGTACATACCCAACACATTATAGATCATCAATTGAAGGAAATAGAAACAAGCACACAAGTGACATCGTTGTTTTTGGACTAATGTCCCCGGAAAAACCCAATGCGGGAAAACAGGTGTAGCTATCTAAGGGTTTGATTTATTAAGCACTTTCAAAATACAATCGGGGTGCCAAACCTAGCTCACCCAACAAAGAATAACCTCGGCAGTAGTACCTCTCCTTCGGAGACAGATATTCCGGCTAAAACACCCAGATAATCACTACAAAAGCTTCACAACTCCAATCTGCCCCATGAAGCCCCAATGTCAGCCTCTAGGGATTGCGTCAACCTCTCTTTGGCCCAGCGTTAGCCCACCGTCACTCTGGCTTGGCCTGCGTCAGTCCTCTGGCTCTCTGCATCACCCACGCTGGCCCTCTAAGGCACTGTGCAGCTCCTAGCTGGCTCTGCGTGAACCCTTCGCTGCTTTTGCGTCCCTCTCCGGTTACTGCACTGATCCTTCTGGTGCTATCTCTGCCTCTCTTCTTCTGTATTCACTGCACCTCAGCTGCAACTCTGATCACTCTCTCAACTTTCTCAGCAAACCCAACCCCAAAAAGTCGAAATCTTGATCTCTTGGTGTGTTCTCCAAGTGACCCTCAGGCCTCCTCTTATACTTTTCTCGTTGACAAATCAACTGCCGAGATTAAGTCCCTAATCAACAGGTAAGTTTAGATCTGGCTTGATCTATGTCTTTTGGACCATTCTAACACAGTTTTATATTAGTTCACATTAATATTTTATTTTCCCTAAGTTTAGACTTAGGGACTCCATTAAAAATATTATTATTTTAATATCTCCCAAACTGTTTAGAATCTGCCCAAACCCTTTCTAGGTATTGGAGATCTCATGTGCCTTAGCCTCTCCACCAATTTGCATGGCTATAGCACATCCGATGATACCCCAAATCAACACTCCCTCTTAGCGAGGACTCTGCTCTAGTAATATTCCTCACTGAGCATCACCCTGATAATCCGACATCGGTCCCTGTGCTGATGCTAGGCCTGTTGCCCATCATCTACACTGTTGCATCCTATACTGCTACCCATGGCCCCACCACTATCACTGTACTGCAACTCCCTCTGCATCCATGTTGTTGCCCATGGCCCTGCCACTGCCACTGCTGCATCTGCACTGCAACCCCTCTCATCATGTTGCATCGTGCTACCCATAGCATTACCAATGCTAATTGTTGCACTGCAACTCAGTTATTGAGAAGTAACTGATCTCCCAACTCTGACATCTCCATCAGGCTAGAAACACTCCTGATGATGAAGCTCCCTCTATCACTGACAAGTGCTCCCTCTCTGACCTCTGCATTGTTTCAACAACTCCATGCATCTCGCACCGTTGCACACCTCTCTGTGTCATACTACACTAGTACAACACTCCCGTGCCTCTTTGGTCATAGCATCCTTCCATACTTGATGCTTGACGGCATCTAAGAATGATGAAGGCTCATTTTGTATGATCATGCTCATGATGGTCAGGTATCCCTAATACCTATAAAGTTTCTTACTTTCACGAAAGGTTCCTCGGGGTGCAGCATGTCCTTCAGCATCATCAAGTAACCCCCTAAGCCATGAAGGCCTCTTCCTAGAAGAGGAAGGCTCATGTCGAGGAGGATCAATCGGCTCCATGGGTTTTTCTACATCAAGCATTGATTCATCATCCTTTTCTTTCGGTTCCCTGGTGTCGGCTTCTCGAGAGCTCCTCAAAGTCGGAAGATTGTTCACCTTGCTGAGAGCCATATCTTCGTCAAAGGTGACAACTTGACTAATTACGACTTCCCTTTGACTGGCTACATAGATTCTATAGCCTTTAGTATTTTCACCATAGCCCATGAAAATTCCCTTCTTTCCAGATGCACCCAATTTATTTCTTTTCTCTTTCAGCACATGAGCATATACAGGGCTTCATAAAATTCTAAAATGAGAAACATCAGGTTTCTTACCGGTGAGCTTTTCTTAAGAAGTCTTGGAACCCAATGCTTGATCAGGGCATCGATTTTGTACATATACGGCAGTGTTTGCAGTTTCAGCCCATAGAAACTTCAGAAGTCTTTGATCATGTAGCATGGCTCGGACAGCTTCCACAATCATGCAATTCTTCCTTCCCGCCACACCATTCTGCTTAGGAGTATGTGGTGTAGTAGTCTCCCTCGTAATGCCAACATCAGGTATGCCTGAGTGAACCAACTGTAATAAATTGGAGGTCTTGCTTTGGCTTGAGGGGAATGGTCCCCTTTTGAGCTTTCCTTCAGCACATCTTGGACATACACCTTCTTTCTCTACTCGAAATTCGGGCATCCCTGTCACCATTTGTCTTACACCGAGTATAGCTTTATAATGAAGGGGGGAAACCTCCAATGCCAAAGTTCGGACTGAAGAGATGTGTCATAAGACATGACACCTAGCGGACTTCCATCGACCTAATATAATGAATCAACACTAAACCCAAGAGTAAAGCCATCTTTAAAATTATTTTTCCATATACGTACCTTGCCATCGCTGAAGGTTACCTTGTAGCCTTTGTCTTCCATTGCCGAGATGGACACTAGGTTCTTTTTCAGGCAGGCGCATTTAATACATCCTGGAATTTCTAGCCTTCTTGAATGGTTGTCCTCTTCCTCGATTCCCAGCTCTCCTCTTACCTTTGTTATTGAATTTTTCATTCCTTTGATTGCCATCAGAGGGGTTTTGATCATCGTCCTGGTGTGAGTCCTTCCTATCAAGGCACTCCCTTGCATAGTGACCTGCTTTATCACAGATGTAACATCGTCATTTTCTTCCAGCCTTAGGTCCAACCTTTGCTTTTGATTTAGTCCTGTAGTTATTTCTTTTCTTAGCATGAGAAGAAAAGGAAACAGGAGGACCTTTAGGCATGGGCATTTCTTGCTCTTCTTCCCTTGTTTCTTCTTGCATGCATCTAGTCATTAATTCCTCGAAACCTGGAATTACATTATAGTTCAGAAGAGTAGTCCTGAACACCTACCATTCGGATGGTAATCCTCCAAGAGTCGTGAGTGCCATTTCCCTGTCAGTAATAGCCTCCCCAATAGATAGGAGATTGTTCTTGATCTCGGTTATTCTTAAGAAGTATGCTTTCATACTCTCATCTTTACCCTTCTTGATTTCCCTCAGTTTATTTCTAAGAAACAAAACTTGATTTGCATCATTAACTTTAAATAAACTCACCAGTCTATCGTAGATTTCCATGGAGGTGTCCAATTCAAAGATGTAGGCCACCAAATGCTTGTCGTTAGAGTCACGGATGATCTTCTATTTTGAATTCTTCGATTTTCCATTTGTTCCAGGCAACAACGGATGCATTTGATGGAGGCTCAACAATATTGCCTCTCACATGATCCAACACTCCTTGATTCTCAAGGGTTAGATCGATAGACATCTTCCATCCGTGATAGTCAACTTTCTCACGGCGCTTGTCTTCGGCAGGAAAGAGTATTGAGGACCCCATAGTTCTTTTAGGATAGCCTTGCCAATCTTCTCTTCAATGATTGCTCTTGCTCTTGCTCGGGCTTTGTCTTCAACTCAGCTCCGATACCATGTTAAGTTATGGTATGTTCTATGCTTATAACAGTTTACTTCTTTTTCTTATTATATTCCACAAATTAGCAATCACATGTACATAAAGTAAAGTGCAGATAGAACATTAAACGATCGACAGAAAACAGCCAAAGACAAGAGACACAAGATGTGGCGACTAGCCAAGGACAAACCCCACAATGTGTGGGGAAACCCTTTGATCAAATCTTCTTTTATCTTCAATAATTCAACAGAGAGAAATAGTACAATAAATCTTATTCATACCAGCAGTAGCAAACCCTAGATCAGCAGCATCAGCATTAGTGGCTTCATTAACAAACTAGGGCAGACGATATCTCACAAACCGTTCGTCAGATTGACTTCATTCCACCACCAAAAGTTGCAGCATTCAGAGGAGGTTCAGATGAACCTACAGCGCAGTTTAGATGAGGAGATATTCTAGGCCACGCAGGTCAATCTTTACTTCTGCAATTGCAGCTTCAGTTTCAGCAGTTTTCGGCTTCAAACTAGGGCAGTCGATATCTTGCAAACTGTTCGTCAGATTGACTTCATTCCACCACTAAAAGTTGCGGCTTTCAGAGAAGGTTCAGATGAACCTACAGCGCAATTCCAAAGAGGAGATCTTCTAGGCCACACAGGTCAATCTTTGGATCTGCAGTTGTAGCTTCAGGTTCAACAGCTTCCGGCTTCACATGTATGAGAGGGAGACCCATTTCTGCGCAGTAGAGAGAGAGAGAGATGTGATGAGATGAGTGAGTGCAAATGAGGAAAAGTCCTCTTATATTTATACACAACATTGGTGTTTGAATAGATGTGACTGTTGGGCTTCTGAGCCTACATGAGTTGTAGGTCGGCTTGATAATAATTCCATAATCAAAATAAATTCATATCTCCATGAATACTTATCGGAATCGGATGATCTTTATATCAATCCTACACCTCTCAACGAGAGGAATTTAATAAAAATATTATCAGCCATGAATAAGATGACCCACATGAAGTTTTGCCCTAGTTGCCAATTTTAACAGTTGTCCTGGGAATCCTGCACTGTAGCTCCCTCTGTCGCTCCATCCGCATCTGTCTCTACTGACATACGCCAACACTGCTACTCCTTTTCGTGGCTCCTGTAGCAAGGTCTAATCCAAGAGGTCGAGTACCTCGAGGATCCTGCCCCTCATCACCTGTAGTCTGTCTGACTATGGCTCGATGTCTCCCCACTTCCGCTCCAGTGGCACATGAGCACTCATGGCACAGTCATCATTTGTCTCCACTTCCTTCTCTACTCTTCTTGGCACTGCCTTGGTCTCGGAAGCCTCTCCCTTACTCTTATTCCTTCGACACTGAGTCGCATAATGACCCAGCTCCCCACAGTGGAAGCATTTGACCTTGGAGAGGTCCGTCTTCTTCCATTTCTCCTTCTTTCCCTCAGATGCTAGGGCAACATCCTCCTCCTCCTTGATACTGATCCCCTTGTCGTTACTTCTCGCTTTGCTCAGCCTTCTAATCTCTTCTTAGCTAATACAAAATGGATCTAAGATAGACTTCTAAGTCTAAAGTGTTCATCGCAAAGGAAAATGAAAGTCTGAGGATGCTCCTGGAAATAGTCCCATTGCGTAGATCGTTTCATTCTAAATCTACTACAATTTGAAATGGGCTAAAACAGACTTCGGATGAAGAAGTTATCGCAGAAAGAAGGTTGCCTTTGTCCTTTGAAAAAAGGAGGCATTTCTTATAAAAATGGACTTAAGGCCTTCTTAAACGAAATCGCATCGGAAAGGCTCAAAGGGTGGACTTAAGCCAAAGGCAGAAGGATTCGCGATGAGCAATATGTGATTAAAGTGATTGCGATATTGGCGATCGAGGCGATCGACGATCGAAGGAGCAGAGACATAGCCCCCCGCCGATGCAATACGCGAGGTGCGATATCGGCGATTAGCGATCGGGTGATTGGTGATCCCCGATACAAAGGGTCGTTGGGCACGCGACTTGCGATAAGCCGATAAGGGTCAGGCTCGATGGGAATTATAAGCCCAATTGCATAAAATTTGAAATCCAAGTTTTTCGGATTTTCTGTGTACTAGCGCATTTCTGTTATAAAACCAAAATACAAAGGAGTTCCCTAGTAAGCAGGATTTTGGGCGAGCCTCAAGCAGTAAGTGGTATTGGACGGGCTCCGCCCGATCCCATACACTGGCCAACACGTGGCATGGCGCAGGAGAGAGAAAACCGCCTTTTCGGGCGGGTAATCTTCGTGCACATAAGCCAACCCGAAATGGCTGTCAACCATTGGATCAGAGATCATGCAAATCAACGATGGGCTTGCGACAGCCATAAAAGGGCGGACTCGATAGGGATATGAGCGCGATTTCATCGAATTTGAAGTCCGGGCTTTTGCGCCCGATAGTGTATTTTCGGTAAATCTCTGTGTATTAGAATTTTATTCCATTTTCGGGTTTTGCCAGAAGGAAGACTTCAATTCCTTTGTAACTGCCCCTTATCATTGTGCCACGCTGCAAGCGGGCAGTTTATAGACAATGATGCGTTTGTAACGCAGATAGAGCCACAGAGCCAGATGGCCAGTCGAAGAGACAAGGAGTAGAAAAAGCCGCAGAGCTGTAGAGAAATGATTACACGCAGAGAAACAAGTGGGGAAGTCGCAGAGCTGGAAGGATTGTTCAAGAAAGCCAGAGAGCTCAATTGACGAGGTAGCGGGCAGCGCGGGCAACTGAGGGAGTTTTTGGAGTCCCTTGGAGGTCGAGCGAAAAACCAAAGAGCTGAAAGTTGTTGAGACAGTCACTTGGAGGTCGAGCAAACTACTGATAGCTCACAAAGCCAAAAGCCCAGAGCCAAGAGCCAGAGCCAAAGCCACGAGCCAGAGCCAAGAGCCAGAGCCAGAGCCAGAGACCGAGCCAGAGCCAGAGCCAGAGCCAGAGCTAGAGCCACGAGCCAGGGCTAGAGCCGAGAGCTAGAGCCAGAGCCAGAAATCCATAGAGCTTCAGATCCAGGGATAAGATGGTGTTCTAAACCCATTGTTTTCTGTGTAATCCAATGGAGTTGAGCATGGAGCTTGTAAAAGGACTTATGCCATAATCCTAGAGAACCTAGTCGAGTTGACTAGAGCTCAAGGAGACGTAGCCCAAGAGTTTTGGGTGAACTCCATATTATATTGTTGTCTTATGTGTTTGTTATTTGCTGCATTATTTTACTATTACATGTATTTACATATCAGCATAAACAACAGAACTTACATCACATAAACAGTTTTAAAACAAACATAAACGTACACATATTTTCAAGCACTTATTAATTCCACAATTGGTTAAACATAAGGTCTTGGGAATATTTAAGCTTTGGAAGTGGGAGAGGTTCTTGTAAGCTTAACAAAAGCCTTTAGGCCCCATTTTTAGATCAGGTGGTATCAGAGCCTAAGATTGATTAACCCCACCTTGAAGAAGGTGATATCAAAGCTAATTATACCATAGCAAGTGGTATCAGATTAGAATTCTTAATTAACAGAGCAAAGATTGCTCGTCTGAAAGGTGTTTAAATAGTCAAAGGTTGATTGTATGCTTGTTTGTAGACTGACTATTGTTTGAAATTCCAGACGCAAAGGGAAAGTTATTGATAGCTCACTCCAGGAAGGACAAGAAGGAAGAAGGGCTAAAGGCATTCTTCTATCCCCAAGAACCTTAAGGCAATCCTTGAAGCACAAGAGGTTTGTTACAAAAGGTTGTTGAATAAGCTCTTTATTAATCTTGTTTGAAGTTCTTTTGTTCATTGGCATAATGACATCTTCTACAAGTGAGTCCTCAAATTCTGCTTTCTTCACAAGATTCTTTGATGAAGACAAGAAGCAATACTTGTTCACCATGATGGATATGATGAGAGAAATGTATGAGGATGGAAGGAAGAGCAGCATACTTAGAGAGCAGTTGAATTCCGTGGAGGAAGAGAAGCAGTTGCTTTTTGACAAATTGCAGGAAATAGAAAGGCAACTTCATATTGCAAATATGAACCTGAAAAGGATGCATGAGTTGGAGACACAGCTCTTTGTTGCCAAAGAAGCCTTAGACAAGTATCAGCTTGAAGAGAGGTAAACAATTCACGTTTATCTTCAAATTCTTCTAAGAATACTTGTATTGGTTCTTTTGAAAAACATATCAGAGGCATAGGTTCCAAGCTAATGTCCAAGATGGGCTATGAAGGAAAGGGCTTGGGCAAACATGCACAAGGTATAGTTGATCCAATAATAGTTGAGGAAAGGCCTAAGTATTTGGGTCTTGGCTATGGACAGTCTTATGGAGAAAGTTCCAAAGTTGCCATGAAGGCCATTGAAACAGCGCCAAGAAGGAGTTGCATTGCAGGTCTTCTACCTCAAGAGTGTGAAGATTGTATTCAGGAGGAATGCAATAGCTTAAAACATCATTTGCAAGATGTAGGTGTTCAGAAGCACACACTCGAACCAGAGAGTTGTGGAAACTCTAACAGCCTTGAAGAGATTGATGGTGTTCCAAAGCGAGCCACTTCTTCATTTGATTCACCTCCTCATGAAGGCAATAAAGGTGAAAGAGAAAGGTATAAATCTTGTTCTAAACATTTTCCTTTTGATTATGTTCAGCATGGCAAATTTCCATATAAGTATGAAAAAAGAATTGCATATTCCTTTTGTGGTTTGGATAACTAATGTTTCTAGATGTTGGAAGACAATGGCCACATACAAGAAACTTTTAAAGGAAAGGAAGCAAGAAGCCAAGGGTCCATTGGACAAGGCAAACCACGTTATCAAGAGGACGCTGTTAAAATTGGAAACTAGGGCCAAACTCCATGTGGGTCATCTTATTCATCGCAGATAATATTTTTACTAGATTCCTCTCGTCGAGAGGTTTAGGATTGATCTAAAGATCATTCGATTCCGATAAGTATTTATGGAGATATGAATTTATTTTGATTATGGAATAATTATCAAGCAGACCAGCAACTCATGTAGGCTCAGAAGCCCAACAATCGCATCTATTCAATCATCAACAATTGTGTATAAATACAGGAGGTCTTTTCCTCATTTGGACTCACTAATCTCATCACATCCCTCTCTCTCTCACCTGCGCAGAAAGGAGGCTCTTCTCCCACTGCGCAGAAAGAGACTTTTCTCTCACACGTGTGGAAGGAAGACGCAAAATTTAGGGCTGCAACTGCAGGCAACTGCAAATCAAAAGATTGACTCCGTTGACCATCAGACTCTCTCTCAGAACTACGATGTAGGTGAATCTGGAACTCCTCTGAAGGCCGCATTTTTTGGTGAAGGAATCAAGTCGATCCAACAGTCGATTTGCAAGATATTGTCTGCCCTATTTTGGTTGATCTAGGGTTTGCTACTGCTAATGTAAATAAGATTTATGTACTATTTCTCTCTACTGAATTATTGAAGGTAAAGGAAGATTTGATCAAAGGGATTCCCCAAATTGGGGTTTGTCCCTAGCTAGCCGCCACATCTTGTGTCTCTTGTCTTGGCTTGTTTTCTATCGATCATTTAATGTTCTATTTGCACTTTACTTTATGTACATGTGATTGTTAATCTGTGGATAATAATAAGAAAGATAAGTAAATTACTCTAAGCATAGAACATACCATAACTTAACATGGTATCAGACCTGAGGTGAAGACAAAGCCCGAGCAAGAGCATGAGCAATCAACAAAGAGAAGATTGGCAAGGCTATCCTAAAAGAACTATGGGGTCCTCAACGGTCTTCCCTGCCGAAGACAAGCTCCGTGAGCAAGCTGACTATCACGGATGGAAGACGTCTCTCGATCTAACCTTAGAAGATCAAGGAGTGTTGGACCATGTGAGAGGCAATATTGCTCAGCCTCCATCAAATGCACTCGCTGCTGCCAGGAATAAATGGAAAACCGGCGAAGTCAAAACAAAGAAGATCATCCGGGACTCTATCGACAAGCGCTTGGTGGCCTACATCTCCGACTTGAACACCTCCAAGGAAATCTATGATAGACTGGTGAGTTTATTTAAAGTTAATGATGCCAATCAAGCCGTGTTTCTTAGAGATAAGCTGAAGGAAATTAAGAAGGGCAAAGATGACAGTATGCAAGCATACTTCTTAAGAATCACCGAGATCAGGAACGATCTCCTATCTATTGGGGAGATTATTACTGATAGGCAAATGGCACTCACGACTCTTGGAGGATTACCATCCGAATGCTACGTGTTCAGGACTACTCTTCTCAACAATAATGTAATTCCTAGTTTCGAGGAATTAATGGCAAGATGCATTCAAGAAGAAACAAGGATAGAAGACCAAGAAATGCCCATGCCTAAAGGTCCCCCTGCTGCCTTTTCTTCTCATGCTAAGAAAAGAAATAATTTCGGGACTAAATCAAAAACAAAGGCTGGACCTAAGGGTGGAAGAAAAGGACGATGTTACATTTGCGATAAAGTAGGTCACTATGCAAGGGAGTGCCCTGATAGAAGGGACTCACACCAGGACGATGATCAAAATCCCTCTCATGGCAATCAAAAGGATAGCAAATCTAATAGTGGAGGTAAAAGGAGTGCTAGTAATCAAGGAAGAGGACAATAATTCAAGAAGGCTAGAAATTCCAGGTATGAATCTAACACTATTGACAATAAGCAGGATGAATATGATCTACCAACTGCTCTATCTACCTCTGCTCCTTCGGACTCGCTGGGAATTTGGCTTATTGATAGTGGTGCCACAAGGCACTTCACCGGTTAAAAAGAAGTTCTCCATAATCTGATAGAGAAAGAAACTAACCTGGAAATTGTCCTCGGAGATAATATGAAATATCTCGTGAATGGTGTAGGCAATGTCTCTTTTAAATTGAATCAAGGTAATACAACCCACTTACAAGATGTATTAGATGTACCTGACCTCAAAAAGAACCTGGTGTCCATTTCGGCAATGGAAGACAAAGGCTACAAGGTGGCTTTCATTGATGGCAAGGTACGTGCATGGAGAAACAATATTATAGATGCCTTCAGTCTTGGGTTTCGAGTTGATTCACTATATCAGGTCGGAGGAAGTCCGGTAGGTGTCATGTCTTGTGACACATCTCAAGCCTTGATTGAGAAAACCGAAAAGAAGATCAAGATCTTAAGGATTGATAATGGGACTGAATATGAATCTAACGAGATTCATGACTTTTGTAAAGAGGTTGGCATTAAGAGGGAGACTACGACACCATATACTCCTGAACAGAATGGTGTGGCAGAAACGAAGAACCGTACAATTGTGGAAGTTGTCCGTGCCATGTTCCATGATCAAAGACTTCCGAAGTTTCTATGGGCCGAAGCTGCAAGCACCACCGTATATGTACAAAACCCATGCTCTCATCAAGCATTGGGTTCCAAGACTCCTAAATAAATGTTCACTGGTAAGAAACCAGACGTATCTCATTTTAGAATTTTTGGAAGCCTTGTATATTTTCATGTGCTGAAAGAGAAAAGGAATAAATTGGGTGCATCTGGAAAGAAAGGAATTTTCATGAGCTATGGTGAAAATACTAACGCCTATAGAATCTATGTAGCCGGTCAAAGGGAAGTCGTGATTAGTAATGATCTCACCTTTAACGAAGATATGGCTCTCAGCGAGGTGAACAATCTTCCGACTTTCAGGAGCTCTCCAAAAGCCAACACCAGGGAACCAAAAGAAAAGGATGATGAAACAACGCTTAATGTGGAAGAACCCATGGATCCTATTGATCCACCTCAGCCTTCCTCTTCTAGGAAGAGGCCCTCTTGGCTTAGGGGGCTACTCGATGATGCTGAAGGACACACTGCACCCTGAGGAACCTTCCGTGAAAGTAAGAAACCCAATAGGTATCAGGGATACCTGTCCATCATAAGCACGACCATACAAAATGAGCCTTCATCATTCTCAGATGCCATCAAGCATCAAGTATGGAAGGATGCTATGACCGAAGAATATGAGTCTATTATGAAGAATGATGTCTGGGAAGTAGTTCCCAGATCCCAGGACAAGAGAGTTGTCACTTCTAAATGGCTTTACAAGATAAAGCATCCAGCAGATGGAAGTACGGAAAAGTATAAGGCTCATTTTGTCACTCGTGGCTTCTCCCAGAAGCAAGGTATAGACTATGACGAGATATTTGCACCTGTTGCCAAATATACCACCATCCGCTCGATCATAGCCCTTGCATCTTCACATGGATGGAACCTACATCAGATGGATGTCAAGACCATGTTCTTGCATGGTTCGATCAAAGAAGAGGTCTACATGAAGCAACCCAAAGGATTTGAGATGTATGATCGAAAATCTCATGATGTAGGTTGAAGAAGGCTCGCTATGGGCTGAAGCAAGCCCCACGAGCATGGTATGAGAGGATCGATAGCTACTTGATGAAGCTGGGATTCACTAGGAGTGAAGTCGATCCTAACCTTTACTTTAAGGTTGAAGATGACAAGCCTCTCATACTAGTGCTATATGTGGATGACCTCTTTCTAACAGGTGCAGACCCTCTCATTCACAAATGTAAGAGGGAGTTGGCTTCTGAATTTGAAATGAAGGACCTAGGAATGATGCACTATTCCTTAGGACTTGAAGTGTGGCAGAAGCCAGGGAAATTTTCCTATCTCAAGGAAAATATGTGGTGAAGATATTGGAAAGATTCGGTATGGTTGACTACAAGCCTGTTACTACCCCGATGGAGCTTGACTTTAAGAAGTTAAGCAGTAGCACTGTTGGACTTGTTTTACGAAATGCCACCAAGTATCGTCAACTTGTCGGAGAATTAATGTTCTTAGTGAACTCCCATCTAGATATATGCTTCGCAGTCAACACATTGAGTCAACATATGGTTGAACCTCACCACATACATTGGATTGGTGCCAAGAATTTGTTGAGAAATCTTCATGGCACAATTACTTATGGGTTAAGATACACTGTCGAAGATGTGAGACTACTTGGATATACTGATGCTAATTGGGCAAGCAATGTGGAGGACCGTAAGAGCACTCCCGGATGTTGTTTCTCCTTGGGATCTGCTTCTATATCCTGGATGAGTAGGAAGCAAAAGTCGGTGGCTTTGAGCACCGCCGAGGCAGAGTATATTGCTGCTAGCATGGCCTCCTGTGAGGCAGTCTTGTTGCGAAACCTCTTCAGTGAGCTGTTTGAATTTACATTGGATACCACCATAATCCTATGTGACAACCAGAGTGGGATTCAGTTGTTAGAGAATCTCATATTTCATGATCGCTCTAAGCATATCGATATCAGGTACCACTATATTCGAGATATGGTGCAGCGGCGAGCTACAAGGCTCCAACATATCAGTATAAATGAACAGGTCGTCAACATTCTAACAAAGCCCCTAGGAAAGGTCAAACGTTTTAACTTCTCAGAACGACTTGGTGTCGTTCAAAAACTCTCTGATGAGGGTCTTATATGATGTATGGAGCTCTTGTAGCTCCGAGGGGGTGCGGGGTACTTCTTGGAGCGACATTTGACCACAGGGTAAAAGAATCAAAACTTTCCCTTTGACACCCCATGACGACTATGTAGCAGGATGATTAGTTCTCCAGTGAGGTCTGGATGATGTGTTCTCCATGACTATTATGTAGCAGGATGATTAGTTCTCCTGCGAGGTTTGGATGATGTGTTCTCCATGACGATTATGTAGCAGGATGATTAGTTCTCCTGTGAGGTCTGGATGATGTGTTCTCCATGACGATTGTGTAGCAGGATGAGTAGTTCTCCTGTGAGGACAGGATTGATTACTTCTCCTGTCGAGGCATCCTACCCATGCAGTCTAGGACTCATGGGAAGTACCTCTCATCTGATCAATGAGCAAGGAAATGAGGATAAGGACCATAGTAGTACCGATGGACGCATCATTGTATCTACCGTACTGCCTATGCTAGGATGACCTTCATTGATCTGGAATAAATAATACTAGTCTGGGACCAGTGGTAGGAGATGTACCCACTATGACAGAAACTTCGGGTCCAATTGAGGATTGGTCTGGGACAAGTGGTACACACTCTGAGACTGACTTTGAGTCAGTGGATGATAATACTGGTCTGGGACCAGTGGTAAGAGTTGTACCCACTATGACACTGACTTCGGGTCGGTTGAGGACTGGTCTAGGACCAGTGGTACACACTCTGAGACTGACTTTGAGTCAGTGGAAGATGGTATGATACATCCTCGATCATTTCTTCCTCTTCATAATTCGGACAAAGCAGAGCAGAGCAGAGCAAATCAGAACAGGGCAGAACAGAACAAAGTAGAGCAGGCAAAATAGAGCAAAGCAGAGCAAGGGTCAATTTGTACAGGGCAGTGCATTTGATGGATGAATAGTAGCAACTGACAGACGAATTGCAGATGGAGTTCTCGCTAGTTGAGAGGGAGTGTTAAAATTGGCAACTAGGGCCAAACTCCATGTGGGTCATTTTATTCATGGCTGAGAATATTTTGATTAGATTCCTCTCGTTGAGAGGTGTCGGATTGATCTAAAGATCATTCGATTCTGATAAGTATTTATGGAGATATGAATTTATTTTGATTATGGAATAATTATCAAGCCGACCAGCAACTCATATAGGCTTAGAAGCCCAACAGTCGCTTCTATTCAATCATCAACAATTGTGTATAAATACAAGAGGTCTTTTCCACATTTGGACTCACTCATCTCATCACGTCTCTCTCTCTCTCCTGCGCGGAAAAGAGGCTCTTCTCCTACTACGCAGAAAGAGACTCTTCTCTCACACGTGTGGAAGGAAGACGCAAAATTTAGGGCTGCAACTGCAGATTAGAAGTTTGACCAACGTTGACCATCAGACTCTCTCAGAACTGCGTTGTAGGTGAATCTGGATCTCCTCTGAGGCCGCATTTTTTGGTGAAGGAATCAAGCCGATCCGACAGTCAGTTTGCAAGATATTATCTGTCGTAGTTTGGCTGATTTAGGGTTTAATGCTGCTGATGTAAATAAGATTTATGTACTATTTCTCTCTGCTGAATTAGTACATTTGATCAAAGGGTTTCCCCACATTGGGGTTTGTCCCTCGCTAGCCGCCACATCTTGTGTTTGTTGTCTTGGCTTGCTTTCTTTCGATCGTTTAATGTTCTAACTGCACTTTACTTTATGTACATGTGATTGCTAATCTGTGCATAATAATAAGAAAGATAAGTAAATTGCTCTAAGCATAGAACATACCATAACTTAACAGATGCACATGTGTTGCACTTACTACCATAAGCAAGGGCATCTTGCTAAAAAGTGTTGGGACTCTGAATCCAACAATGCTTCCACGAAAGTTGAAGAAAGTGGAGAGAGAAAATGGCAGAAATGGAAAGGAAGTTTCCATGGATGATGTGTTTCAGGATGATTCACATGTTGATGCTGATGTGCAGACAAAGGCAAGACCTTTGAAATGGATTGGTAAGAAATGGTTAGAGTTCTTATCCAATTAATATTGCATGTCTATTGATGCATCTATTTGCATTTCTTTGTTAACGGAATGCAAGTTGCAGGATTTTACCAAGAAGGTGAATGGAAGAGTTGAGTAGGAGACTCACTTTGTTGCTGCAACATTATATTTCATTTCAGCTTCAAAAGTACAGTGTGCTTAAGCGAAAGTTGAAGGATGAAATGCATGCATGAGAATGATATGCATGAACACAAGGATGCCGATGATTTCCTTATATTTAACATTTATGTGTAATTAACTTGAAGGGTTGATTACTTTGTTGTAACATGCATGCAATGTTGGCTTGGGAGAAGTTAACTTGGCCTCCAAGATGGAGATGATGATGAAGTGTTTCATCTTTTGAAAAGAATCCTTGAGATCTTTTCTACATGCTTGACTTGAAGGGTCATTTGATTTAAAGGCATGTTTTGTGGGCTTGTTATCTAGTCTATCATTTGTATGCAGATGTGAGACATGGAGGTGTTCACAAGATGTGAAAATCTGTTTCTTTTGTTGAAGCACGAGTTTAGGCCATCCAATTGTTGTCTGTATTTCTGTTGTTGTTAATAGTTGTTGTTGGCAGTCTTTCAAACAAGTACAAATGAAAATATTGTGAAGCAGATGTAACTTCACATTGGTTTGAGCCACCTTGGATCAATGATCAAGGAAGAGAAGTTCAAACTACCCTCTGTAACCTTCTTAGTAGGAGTTCTGCAGGTAGGCAAGGAGAAAGACAATTCTTCCCAGGCAAACCAACACATCCAGGAAGGAAAGTGGTCAGAGACTTTGGTTCAGAAGCACTTATGCAAGACAAGTGTATGGACGTTGAAAGAAGAGGGTGTTGTTACTCTCATTTACTGTTCAAATCAGTATGTCAGTCTTTTGAAGACCAAAAGTTCTTTTAGTGGGAAGGTGTGATCCAAAATGGATCTAAGATAGGCTTCTAAGTCTAAAGTGTTCCTCACAGAGGAAAATGAAAGTCCGAGGATGCTCCTGGAAATAGTCCCATTGTGTAGATCGTTTCATTTTGAATCTACTGCAATTTGAATGGGCTAAAACAGACTTCGAATGAAGACGTTATCGCAAAAAGAAGGTTGCCTTTGTCCTTTGAAAAAAGGAGGCATTTCTTATAAAAATGGACTTAAGGCCTTCTTAAAGGAAATTGCATCGGAAAGGCTCAAAGGGCGGACTTAAACCAGAGACATGAAGGATTTGCGATGAGCGATATTCAATTAAAGCAATTGCGATATCGGCGATCAGAGGAGCAGGGACATAGACCCCCACCGATGCGATACACAAGGTGCGATATTGGCGATCGACAGATCAGCGGTCGACATAGTCAAAGGGAAGACCCCCGAGGCCGTTACGATTGCGATGTGCAATATAACAACGGCGTCGACAGCGATATGCCGATATCGGCAATCGGGTGATTGGTGGTCCCCGATACAAAGGATCGTTGGGCATGCGACTTGCAATAAGCCGATAAGGGTCGGACCTGATGGGAATTATAAGCCCGATTGCATAAAATTTGAAATTCGGGTTTTTCGAATTTTCTGTGTACTAGGCATTTTTGTTATAAAACCGAAATACAAAGGAGTTCCGTGGTAAGCGGGATTTCGGGCAGGCCTTAGGTGGTAAGTGGTATTGAACGGGCTCCGCCCGATCCCGTACACTGACCAAGACATAGCATGGCACAGGAGAGAGAAAACCGCCTTTTCGGGCGGGTAATCTCCGTGCACATAAGCCACCCAAAATGGTTGTCAGCCATTGGATTGAAGATCACGCAGATCAATGGTGGGCTTGCAACAGCCATAAAAGGGCGGACCCGATAGGGATATGAGTGCGATTTCATAGAATTTGAAGTCCGCACTTTTGCGCCCAATAGTGTATTTTCGGTAAATATCTGTGTATTGGAATTTTGTTCCATTTTCGGGTTTTTGCTTGAAGGAAGGCCATGATTCCTTTGTAACTGCCCCTAATCATTGCGCCACACTGCAAGTGGGCGTTTTATAGACAATGATGCGTTTGTGACACAGAGAGAGCCATAGAGCCACAAAGCCAGAGGGCCAGCTAAAGAGACAAGGAGCAGAAGAAGTCGCAGAGCCACAAAGGAATGATTACACGCAAAGAAATGGCTGGGGAAGCCGCAAAGCCGAAAGGATGCCTCAAGAAAGCCAGAGAGCTCAATTGACGAGATAGCGAGCAATGCAGGCAGCTGAGGGAGTTTTTGGAGTCGCTTGGACGTCAAGCGAAAAACCAGAGAGCTGAAAGTCGCTGAGACAGTTGATTGGAGGTCGAGCGAGCTGCTGATAGCTCACAAAGCCAAGACCCCAAAGCTAAGAGCCAAAGCCAGACCTACGAGCCAGAGCCAGAGCCAGAGCCAAAGCCAAAGTCAGAGCCAAAAAGCCGGAGAGCTTCAAAGCCAGGGATAAGATGGTGTTCTAAGCCCATTGTTTTTTGTGTAATCCAATGGAGTTGAGCGTGGAGCTTGTAAAAGGACTTATGCCATAATCCCAGAGAACCTAGTCGAGTTGACTAGAGCTCAAGGAGACGTAGCCCAAGAGTTTTGGGTGAACTCCATATTATATTGTTCTCTTATGTGTTTGTTATTTGCTGCATTATTTTACTGTTTACATGTATTTGCATATTAGCATAAACAATAGAACTTACAACACATAAACAGTTTTAAAACAAACATAAGCGCACACCTATTTTCAAGCACTTATTAATTCCGCAATTGGTTAATCATAAGGTCTTGGGAATATTTAAGCTTTGGAAGTGGTAGAGGTTCTTGTGAACTTGACAAGAAGCCTTTAAGCCCCATTTTCAGATCATTAGCGAAGAGCAGCCGACATTTCCTCCAATCTGGAAGGGTTGCCCTGCCCAATATGCTCTGGACAAACACCTCCCAGTCTTCTGAGACTGCGTTCAGGGTTGTTCTCGGCGTCAATTCTGGATCCAACATTGCCCCTATGGAAGTCAACTAATCCCAGATCTCCTTCAATCGACCGAGGAATGGGTCGATCCGTTCTCCCTTCTACATATGGTATGATCGCTAATGATTTTCTAGTAGCATCTTCCTCTGCACGGAAGTATGCTGATACAACTTAGTCTGGGCCTCCCACATCTCTTGTGCCATGTTCTTCTTGGCAATATGTGGTGCGATATGATCCTTGACCCCGTCAAGGATGATACTCTCAGCCCTCGACATTCCAACCTCGTACCTGTCTTTATCAGCCAGGTCAACTGGGATAGCTATCATCCTCAAGGCGAAATGCTTAACACGATTCCTGTCTAGTACGGATAAGATTCTAGCCTTCCAGACTATGAAGTTTGAGGCTCCGTCCAGTCTGTCCTGGTCTCTTACTCCGTGTAGTGCCATTTCCCTGCTCCTCTCCTTCCCTCCTGGAAGTTCTCGGTATGACTCCTCTGAGCCTCGATTTCCCTCCTCGAAACCCT
The DNA here is from genome assembly GCA_000404065.3 of Pinus taeda. Taxonomy (NCBI): domain Eukaryota; kingdom Viridiplantae; phylum Streptophyta; class Pinopsida; order Pinales; family Pinaceae; genus Pinus; species Pinus taeda. The sequence goes on from APFE031131827.1 coordinate 213,498, forward strand.
TCTACCAATGTCGAAATACCCCTCTCCAATCGTCTGTGCAACTGCAACACTGATTTGGATTCCTTGGCTAGAAATCCACCTCGGCAGCAACTCCCTCTACCTTGGCATTGCCCTATTAGGTGATGTTCTGACTACAATACCCCACCAGCTCCACTCTACAACTTACCTACAGCCTCCTAAACACTAGCAAACTGAAGGTTAGAACTCCTAGGCTATGCGCAATCCCAGCGCCGGCAGATCAGCCTCCTTTGCAAACTGAATCAACCCTCCTGGGCTCTGCGTGAGCCTGCCTTTGCCTCCCTCAGCCTTTGCGTTGCCTCTTCCTGGCTCAATCTTCATGATGTAGGCACTGCGTCACCCCTTCCTTGCAAGTACTCTGCTAGGAACAGCTTTTGTCACTCGAGACAGCTGTTTTCTTTTGTTGTTGCTCTATTTGGCTGATGTCCTTAGTTCTCCTATGATCTGCAAACACCTTCTAATACCGTGTTGATATTTCTAAGTCTAACACATTAGAAACCCTTCATGTACTTTACTAATTTATTCCTACCTACTTGTTCTGTTAATTAACAAGTTATTTACCATTAAATACTGGAAATAAATACAAGTACATACTCAACACATTACAGATCATCAATTGAAGGAAATAGAAACAAGCACACAAGTGACACTGTTGTTTTTGGACTAACGTCCCTGGAAAAACTCAATGCGGGAAAAATGGTGCAGCTATCTGAGGGTTTGATTTATTAAGGAGTTTCAGAATACAATCTAGGTGCCAAATCCAGCTCACCCAACAGAGAATAATCTCGGCAGTAGTACCTCTCCTTCGATGGTAGAAATTCCAGCTAAAACCTCGGATAATTACTCCAACAGCTTCATAGCTCCAATCGGCCCCATGAAACCACACTGACAGCCTCTAGGGACTGTGTCAACCTCACTCTAGCCCAATGTTAGCCCAGAGTCACTCTAGCTTGGCCCGCGTCAGTCTTATGGCCCTCTGCATCACCCACGTTGGCCCTCTGAGGCACTGCGTAGCTCCTGGCTACCTCTGTGTGAGCCCTAGCTGGCTCTGTGTGAACCCTTGGCTGCGTTTGTGTCCCTCTCTCCGGCTATTGCACTAATCCCCCCAATGCTATCTTTGCATCTCTGCTTCTGTATTCACTGCCCCTCAGCTGCGACTCTGATCACTCTCTCAACTTTCTCAGCAAACCCAACCTCAGAAAGTCGAAATCTTGATCTCTTGGTGTGTTCTCTAAGTGACCCTCAAGCCTCCTCTTATACTTTTCTCGTTGACAAATCAACAGTCGAGATTAAGTCCCCCTAATCAACGGCTAAGATTAGATTTGGCTTGATCCATGTCTTTTGGACCATTCTAACATAGTTTTATATTAATTCACATTAATATTTTATTTTTCTTAAGTTTAGACTTGGGGACTCCATTAAAAATATTAATTATTTTAATATCTCCCAAACTGTTTAGAATCTGCCCAAACCCTTTCTAGGTATTAGAGATCTCATGTGCCTTAGCCTATCCACCAATTTTCGTGGCTAGAGCACATTCGATGCTACCCCAAATCAACACTCCCCCTCAGCGAGGATTGTGCTCTAGTAATACTCTTCACCGAGTATCACCTTGATCAGCCGGCATCGGCCCCTATGTTGATGCTAGGCCTACTGCCCATCATCTGCATTGTTGCAACCTGTAATGCTACCCATGGCCCTGCCACTACCATTGCTACATCAGTACTGCAACTTCCTCTGCATCTGTGCTACTGCCCATGACCCTGCTACTGCAACTGATGCATCTGCACTATAACCCCTCTCATCATGTTGCATCGTGTTGCCCATAGCACTACCACTGCTAAATGTTGCACTGCAACGCAATCACTAAGAAGTAAGTAACTGATCTCCCAACTCTGACATCTCCGTCGGGCTAGAAACACTCCTGATGTTGAAGCTCCCTATGTCACTGCCAAGTGCTCCTTCTCTGACCTCTGCGCTGCTGCAACAACTCCATGCATCTCGCACCATTGCACACCTCTGTGCCATCCTGCACTGGTGCAACACTCCCATGCCTCTCGCACTGTTGCAGCATGCTAGCCTCGCGATGTCCTGCGAATCCTACATTGTAGCTCCCTCTGTCGCTCCATCTGCATCCATCTCTAACTAACATCCACCAGCACTGCACTCCTCTTCGAGGCTCCCGTAGCAAGGTCTAACCCAAGAGGTTGGGTACCTCAAGTATCCTGCCCCTCATTGACAATAGTCTGTCTGACAACAGCTCGATGTCTCCCCACTTCCACTCAAGTGGCACATGAGCACTCATGGCACAGTCATCGTCTGTCTCCGCTTCCTTCTCTACCCTTGTTGGCGCTACCTTGGTCTCGGAGGCCTCTCCCCTACTCTTCTTCCTTGGACACTGGGTCACATAATGACCCAGCTCCCCACAACGGAAGCATTTGACCTTGGAGAGCTCCTTCTTCCGTCTCTCCTACTTTCCGTCAAATGTTAGGGCAACATCCTCCTCCTCCTCCTTCTTGATTCTGATCCCCTTGTCGTTGCTTCCCGCCTTGCTCAGCGTTCTGATCTCTTCTTAACAAAGAGCAGCCCACATTTCCTCCCAATCTAGAAGGGTTGCCCTACCCACTATGCTCTGGACAAACACCTCCCAGTGTTCTAAGACTGCATTCAAGGTTGTTCTCACCATCAATTCTGGGTCTGGCATTGCCCCTATGGAATGATCGCAATTGGTCGCAATTGATTTTCTAGTAGCATATTCCCTTTGCATGGAAGTATCCTCAATGCTCATACAACTTGGTCAAGGCCTCCCACATCTCCTGTGTCGTGTTCTTCTCGGCAATGTGTGGTATGATATGATGCTTGACCCCGTCAAGGATGATACTCTTAGCCCTCGCCATTGCATCCTCGTAACTGTCGTTATCAGTCGGGTCAACTGGGATAGCTATCGTCCTCAAGGTGAGGTGCTTGACACGATTCCTGTCTAGTAAAGATAAGATTATGGCCTTCCAGACTACGAAGTTTGAGGCTCCGTTTAGTCAGTCTTGTTCTCTTACTCCGTGTAGTGCCATTTCGTTGCTCCTCTACTTCCCTCCTAGAAGTTCTCGGTATGACTCCTCTGAGCCTCGATTTCCCTCCTCGAAACCCTTCTGCCAATGTCGAGATGCCCCTCTCCAATCGTCTGTGCAACTGCAACACTAATCTAGATTCCTTGGCTAGAAATCCACCTCGGCAACAACTCCCTCTACCTTGGCCTTGCCCTGTTAGGTGTTGTTCTGACTACACCCCCCCTAGCTCCACTTTGCAACTTACCCACAACCCCCTAAACCCCAGCAAATTGAAGGTTAGAGCTCCTAGGCTCTGCGCAATCCCGGCACCGACAAATCAACCTCCTCAGCCAACTACATCAGCCCTCCTGGCCTCGGGTGGCTCTGCGTGAGCCTGTCTTTGCCTCCCTCAGCCTCTGCACCGCCTCTTCTTGGCTAAATCTTGATGACGCAGGCACTGCGTCACCCCTTCCTTGTTGCTACTCTACTAGGAACAGCTTCTATCACTCAGGACAATTGTTTTTTGTTATTGCTGCTCTGTTTAGCTAATGTCCTCAGTTCTCACGTAATCTGCAACCACCCTCTAATACCACGCTGATATTTCTATGTCTGACACGTTAGAAACCCTTCATATACTTTACTGATTTATTCCTACCTACTTGTTATGTTAATTAACAAGTTATTTACCATGTAAACACTAGAAATAAATACAAGTACATACTCAACACATTCCAAATCATCAACTGAAGGAAATAGAAACAAGCACAAACTGACACTTTTGTTTTTGGACTAATGTCCCCGGAAAAACCCAATGCGGGAAAACCGGTGCAGCTATCTGAGGGTTTGATTTATTAAGCAGTTTCAGAATACAATCTGGGTGCCAAATCCGGCTCACCCAATAGAGAATAATCTCGACAATAGTACCTCTCCTTCGGAGACAGATATTTCGGCTGAAACCCCGGATAATCACTCTGGCAGCGTCACAGCTCCAATCTACGCCATGAAACCCAAGTGTCAGCCTCTAGGGATTGCGTCAGCCTCTCTCTAACCCAGTGTTAGCCCAACGTCACCCTAGCTTGGCCTGCGTCAGTGCTTTGGCCCTGGCGTCACACACACTAGCCCTTTGGGGCACTACACGGTTCCTGGTTGGCTCTTCATCAGCCCTGGCTAGCTCTGTGTGAAATTTGATGACTAAAAAAAGTTTCCTGCAATCCCAACCAAGTTTTAATTTCAGCTTAGCGCTCTCATTTAGTTAAATGTCATTTCCCATAAACATACATTCAACATATAGAATTCTGGAAATGAAATTTCCAGATTAAAACACATGGGACTGTTAACACATGCTGAAAATAAATATGGACATAACCAGGCCAACAACACACATAAAAATACACACAGATTTTTGGTCAACTTAGACCCAAGCAAAACCCCATCAATCTTCTCCGAGAAAACCTGTTTGAGAACTCTTCAAATTTATTTATCTTTCAAACTCATGAAAAATAGATTTGTAGACAAAACAAAAAAGAAAAATACAACTTATATCTTCAGCCCAAAACTCCTTGAAAACCGTGCCCACTTGAAGCTGAAAATATGTATTATACAAATACGACTGTACGGACTTCGTACAGACTGTACGTACTTTTTTTAAATAAAAATTCTCTCAAATGGCGTGCAGCTCACAGCATTCAATGTTGTTCGTACTATACCTTCTGTTGTCTTCTATGCCTTGATTTCCATGCCCAGCGTTGCCTAGAAATCACTCCTTCAACTTGCTGCAACAAATTTCTCCTTCAGAACTTTTCTCCAGCTCTCAGCCTCCTTTCTCCAATGTGCTCATGAAAAATTAATGTAGTCTCTCTTTTCTTTTCCGCCTTTTGTTTCCCTAAATGACTTTTGGGTAACCCTAAGATCTAATGGCTCAGATTCATTTAGATCAAGGGATGAGAATAAATGCCACTTTATGTCAAAAGTCACTTTTCACTTTATAATTTAACATTGACTTTACAACTTATAAACTCACTTTCACTTTATAAAGTCACACTTTGGAAAATAATTATTTTGGACACTTTTCTCTAGGTAGAGACTAACCCATGGGAAACCACTTATCCAAGGTACATTAAAATCAACACTACAGAAAGGTGTCATGATAAAGAAGCCATCCAACAAAAGCACTATTTAGTGTTGAAGCTATGTCAAGATGAAGTCATGAAGGGCTACCAAATCCAAGTGTAGAAACAACCAAGCATCTATGTGATGAGTACTCCGAAGCATAGACATATGACAAAGGAGTAGCTAGATGACTAAAGGACCTGACATTTATCAAGAAGGCCACTTTCCAAGATAAGAGCAGTGACATGACAAGCCAGGAAGGAAAGTGATCAATGGTCAGTGCCCTACCTAGAAGAATTTGAAACAAAGACTTCATGACATCACAAGGAAATCAAGCAACTGAAGGACCCACGAATAATAAGTTGATGAATAGACAAGTCCCTAACTAAGAGGGAGTTATAACAAGTTCCCAATTACAAAGGACCTTGGACAAGTTCCTTGTTAGACGAAACTTGGGCATGTCTTCCTCAATTAAGAGGAAGAGATCGACACAATATTCTTGTCTTCACTTGGGATGAAAGAATGGGAGGATTGGGTAATCCTCTGGCATCCGATACTCTCTTTGAGAATGTGCAGGGCATCCAAGACAAGAGTACGCAATAGCACCGATATTCTTTGAGGATTGGGAACCCAAGAATAGTCCTAGAAGGTCATACTCAGTGAGCACCCGAGTGCATATGTACCTTGAGATACAATGACTAAGGTGTCCATAAGTCATTAGTCTTGCCAACATTGTGCTCTGATCTATTAAGAGATAGAGTTGTTAGTCGAGATCTTGCTATGTGACAATGTTGGTTATAAGGAGGCTATACAGATGGATTACTAATCCGACCCTTTTTATGAGATCTCTTTAGTGTTGAATAGCCATGTACCATTAATGAATACCTCCCTAGTTAAGAGGGAGTGTTGAAGGAAAAGTAACTAGGTTCGGTTTCATGATGACTTGTAAGTTTGTAACTATAATATTATTCCTTGCATCATGGGTTTCATGAGTAAGATGTAGTTGCCTTAGCTTAAAAGACTTCTTGATGTCTTTAGGTTTTTATGTTACATCATATGTATTATGAAAGTCATAAGGTCAAAGGACAATACTCCAAGAGATGTGTCACTATCCTCATGCAAATCCGCTCTACGAAAATGAAGGAATTTCCTTGATGATATCTTGGCTTGAATACAAGCTATCATGTCGGCTCAAAGGTCCACTGTTGACTCATATATATACAAGGAGTAAGGTAAGTCTTTGGATAAGTTAAAAGCTATAGTCAATGAAGAAAAGAACGCATACACAATAAATGAAATATATCAAAAGTCTACATAGACAACTATACTATATCTCCCATCTCGGAAGTTTGTAATATATATCTCGGAGGTTGTTCTGAGATCAATACGTTGTGATAGCTCTCTGTTAATTTTAGGTATGTTCTATGCTTAGAGCAATTTATTTCAATTTTCACAGTTAACTCAATATCTTTTCCAGATTAGCAATCACATCAACATTAAAGTAAATTGTAGATAGAACATAAACATAAATCGCAAAAGACAAGCCAAGACAAGTGGACACAAGACGTGGTACTCGCCAGGGACAAACCCCAATGTGGGGAAACCCTTGATCAATTCTTCTTATATTTCTTCAATAGTTCAGTAAAGAGAGAGAGAGAGATAGTACATTTACAGCAGAAGTCAACGCTTAGACTTTCTAGATAACAGAATAGATCATCTCTACATGAGATCAGTTGAAGACATGCTGCTTCAACTGATTCTCCAAGGTGACTCCTTCACCTATCATCGTGCTGCGTCGCGTCATCATGTTGCACCTCACCGTGTTGCAGCATGCTGCACTTATCATCACATTGTTGGACCTCATGCTGCCACTTTTGTCCCATGTACCATACCGTTTTCCCACTGTTAGTGATATTGCCATTCCATGGTTGCCATACTGTTGTCCTGTTTGCTTGCTCCATCAAGCTTCATTGTTGTCCCAAGGCTGCACCATACAACACCATATGCCTTCATCATACTGCCACCTATCACATCATTATGCTACTGTACATACTATGCACAGATCTGCCTCAAGTCTATCCACGTTGTCTCTTGTTTGAGGTAACAAGGCCTGTTGTCTATCACAATATAGCTGTGATCTACAACTCACTTCAAAACCCCTTGATTGCAGTCCAAACTATCTTGATTTGGGCTTGGTCTTAACAGTCGTACACACATCTCCTTGATCCTTGAAACATCCCTGTTCACGACCTGTTTGCACCCTCAAACAGCCCTCAAACTAATCCGCACTTCCATAGCAACTTGTCCTCTGAACTAAGCTCTCCATGTTGTCATAAAGTAACATTACATTGTCGTCCCTTCTTACTGCGGTTAGGGCAACCAGTCATCATCTTTGGACTGCGTTTGGCTATGTATAGACTATGGATAAGTCTCCTAGTTGTTGCGTCTAAGGGTTGTCCTAATCCCTTCCAGAAACAGTTTTAGGATCTTACCTTGTTGGGTATATATGATCCTCTAAATAGCTCCTTTCTTGTTGCAGCTAAGTAGCCTTTGTAGACTGTTGTTAGGGCATTCTTTTAGAAAACGAGTTAGGGCAGGCTGGGGCTGCATATAGCAGCAAGTTAGGGCAGCATATCGGGCAGGTTTCTCCTCTATTGGACTGCGACTTAAACCATCCTCTTTAGGATTGCGGCTAGGGCAGTATTGAACCTCCCATTAGGACTAAGTATAGGGCAGCATTTAGCCCTTCCTTGACAACTAATTAGGGCATGCTTGGACAGCAACTTCAGCTCCTAGATTGGACTATGGCTAGGGCATTTTATCTCCATTAAGACAACATATAGAACCCTTCTTGAATGCGTAGAGTTGTCTCATCCTAGGACTGCGTAGAGGTTGATTTAGGGTTTCTCCATTAGGGCAGTGTAATCCCTTAGGATCTCTCCTCCCACTAAAACCCAAAGATAGGTAGAGAGGAAGAGATCCCAAGTGTGTGTTTAAATGACTTTCAAGGCACCTCTATTTATACTAAAACATTGAGCACATGTGGGGTTTATTTGGTTGTTGGCCGACCTTGAGGAATTGTCCCATAACACAAACAAATTCATATCTCCATGAATACTTATCGGAATTAGATGATCTTTAGATCAATCCTACACCTCTCGATGAGAGGGATCCAAGAAAAATATCAGTTGCCATTAATAAGATGACCCAAATGGAGTTTGACCCTACTTGCCAATTTTAACACTCCCTCTCAACTAGGGAGAACTCCATCTGCTGATCCATATGTCCGACTATACTATCTCTGCCATCAACGCCCTGCATTGCTCTGCTCTGCTCAACTGAGCTCTGCTCTGCTCAACTGAGCTCTGCTCTGCTCTGCTGAACCATGAAGAAGAATTGATCGAGAATGTCTCATACCATTCTCTACTGACCCGAAGTCAGTTTCATCTAAGGAGAGTGTGTCATATCACTCTTACTGACCCAAAGTCATTTTTATTGATCCCAGCTCAATATCACAAGAGAGTGTCTCAAACCACTCATATTGATCCCAGATCAGTTGGAGGTCATCCTAGTATAGGGAGTACAGTGGATACAACGATGCGTCCATCGATAGTACTACTATGGTCCTTAACCCCATTTCCCTACTCATTGATCAGATGAGAGGTACTTCCCATGAGTCCCAGACTGCATGGGTAGGATGCCTCGACAGGAGAACTAATCATCTTGTCCCACAGGAAAACGAATCATCCTAGCTCACAGGAGAACGAATCATCTTGTCCCAAAGTTTCCTCGGGGTATCACAGGGGAAGGTTAAGCTATTCACCCTATACACAACGCAACATTAGGGGAGGGTGAGTCGCCCTATGGTCATGTGTTGCTCCAATGAGTACCCCAAGCTCCCTTAAGGCTCCTAGAGCTCAATGCATGAAACATGCAAGAACCTTACACGAAGGCCTCTCAACGACTCAAGTCGTTCGAGAAAGTCACATATTTGACCTTTCCCCGGGGCTTTAATAAAATGTCTGCGACACGTACATCAGTCTCAATGTGATGGAGCCTCCTCGCTCATCGACTTACCATATCCTGATAAGGTAGTATCTGATGTCTATCTACAGGGGCAATCATCGAATACGAGATTCCTCAACAATCGAATCCCCCCCTGATTGTCACAGAGAATCACAGTGGTAACAGCTCACTGAAGAGCTTCCACAACTAGGCAACTTCACACGAAATCATACTCATAGCTATCAATTCGGTCTCGACGGTGCTTATAGCAACCAACTTCTACATCCTGCTCATCCATGATATCAAAGCATAATCCAAAGAGACCCAGCACTGAGAAGTGCTCTAGTGATCCTCCACACTATCTGCCGAGTCAGCATTCGAATAATCATGCAGCTTCATATTTCCGGCAGTGTATCTCAATCTATGATAGATTGTGCCCCGAAGATATTTCAAAAGATTCTTGGCACTAATCCAGTGAGACTCAATCTATGATAGATTGTGCCCCGACGAAAGTTCACCAAGATCATCAATGCAAATGAGTTTATGAAACTCAGAGGCATTTCCCAAATCTGGTCCAGCATCATCACCATATAACTTCTGAAAGTTCAGATCCTTGAGGTAGTCATAGGCTTGCAGTTTACCATTCCACATCCAGAATCCAACTCCCTCTTCCTTCTGCAAATGAGAGGGTCTGCACCTGTCAAAAATAGGTCGTCCTCAAAAGGTGTCGATATGAGAGGTATATCATCCACAACCATCGAGTAATGGTTTGGATCGTTTCACTCCTAGTGAATCTCAGTTTCATCAGACAGCTATCAATCCTCTCATACTATGCCTGAGGTGTTTTGCTTCAAGCCATAGAGGGCTTTCTTCCACCTGTATACATGAGATTCCCGATCATGAATCTCAAACTCCTCGAGTTGTTCCAAACCTGTGAACCTTCTACATGAGGGGAATAGTCCCCTTACAAGATTCTCCTTCGGTACATCTCAGACATGTACCTTCATGCTCTTCTTGAATTCAGGCATCTGAGTCTCCATCTGACTCACATCGGGTAGCGCCCCATAAGTAGAAATCCGGTGCTATAGATGAGATGTGTCAACTGATATGGTCCCCAATGGACCATCCTGCAACTTGATACATATTGCCAACCCTGAACTCAAAAGCATCTTAGAAAATTTTATTTTAAAAAATGTACCTTTCTATCGATGAATGCCACCCTGTAACCTTTGACTTTCATTACCGAAATGGACGCCAGGTTCTTCTTGTTATCAAGTACATAAAGGAGATTTTGTAACTGAATCGAGTTACCCTCATTCAATTGAGGGGTAACATTCCCTACACCCTTTCAGGGATAGGTGGCATTAGCTCCAAGTATAATCCCACGATTGTTTCCATCTCTATTGAATTAGAGAGATCACCCTTCTATCTGATGGAGTTCCTTGAAGGACTACAATCAATAAGCCAGATTCCCATAGAATCTGAAGGAGAGGGCCAATACAAGATAATGCTTCTTTATCTTATCAGAAACAACATTTGATTCTTCATACCTAGAGTTCCTTGCTTTCTCTGAAGATTCGATCGTTTCCTTGATGACCAGCATTACCTGTCATTCCCCTGATCATTGAAGATGTCCCAGGAATGATTGTTATCATCATCAAGTGATGTGTCCCTACCTCGGACACTCCTTCACATAATGGTTGAACTTATTACAACCAAGGCATCTGCCTTTCCTTCCAACCTTAGATCCAGACTTCCCATTGAAGTGATCTTTAGGTAGGCCATCAGAAACTTTCGCTGCGCCATTATGATAATATTCTCTGCTTCAACTTCAGCCTTGGTGAATTTGAAGAGCGATGAAGAATCCGTTGATCCTTTTGTCCTTTCCCAACCATCTTCGGTGATTGCTCTTTCACTCTTCCTTGGGCATTGTCATCACCTCAGCTCTAATACCATGTTAATTTTAGGTATGTTCTATGCTTAGAGCAATTTATTTCAATTTTCACAGTTAGCTCAATATCTTTTCCAGATTAGCAATCACATCAGCATTAAAGTAAACTGCAAATAGAACATAAACATAAATCGTAGAAGACAAGCCAAGACAAGAGGACACAAGATGTGGCGCTAGCAAGGGACAAACCCCAATGTGGGGAAACCCTTGATCAATTCTTCTTATATGTCTTCAATAGTTCAGCAAAGAGAGAGAGAGAGAGAGTGCATTTACAACAAAAGTCAACGCTTAGACTTTCTAGATAAGAGAATAGATCATCTCTACATGAGATCAGTTGAAGAAATGCTACTTCAACTGATTCTACAAGGTGACTCCTTCACCTATCATTGTGTTGCATCTCGTCATCATGCTGCACCTCACCATCTTGCACCATGCTACACTTATCATCACATTGTTGGACCTCATGCTACCACTAATGTTCCATGGACCATATTGTTGTCCCACTGTCAGTGATATTGCCATTCCATGGTTGCCATATTGTTGTCCCATTTGCTTGCTCCATCAAGCTTCATTATTGTCCCAAGGCTGCACCATACAACACCATATGCCTTCATCATACTGCCAGCTATCACATCATTATGCTATTGTACATACTATGCACAAATCTACCTCAAGTCTATCCACGTTGTCTCTTGTTTGAGGTGATAAGGCTTGTTGTCTATCACAGTATAGCTGTCATCTACATCTCACTTCAAAACCCCTTTATTGTAGTCCAAACTATCTTGATTTGGGCTTGGTCTTAATAGCCCTACACACAGCGCCTTGATCCTTGAGACAGCCCTGTTCCGAACCTGTTTGCACCCACAAACAACCCTCAAATTAATCCGCACTTCCATAGCAACTTGTCCTCAGAACTAAGCTCTCCATGTTGTCCTGAAGTGACATTACCTTGTTGTCTCTTCTTGTTGTGGCTAGGGTATCCAGTCATCATCTTTGGACTGTGTTTGGCTATGTATAGACTGCGGCTAAGTCTCTTGGTTGTTGCATCTAAGAGTTGTCTTAAGCCCTTCCAAAAACAATGTTAAGGTCTTACCTTGTTCCATATAGATGATCCTCTACACAGCTCCCTTCTTATTGAGGCTAAGTAGCCTTTGTAAACTGTTGTTAGGGCATTCTCTTAGACAACGAGTTAGGGCAGGCTAGGGTTGTGTATAGGAGCAGGTTAGGACAGCATATAGGGCAAGTTTCTCCTCTTTTGGACTACGGCTTAAACCACCCTCTTTAGAACTACGGCTAGGGCAGTATTGGACCTCCCATTAGGACTGAGTATAGCATTTAGCCCTTCCTTGACAACTGGTTAGGGCATGCTTGGACAGCAACTTGAGCTCCTAGATTGGACTGCGGCTAGGGCATTTTATCTCCATTAAGACAGCATATAGAACCCTTCTTGAATGCATAGAGGTGTCTCCTCCTAAGACTGCGTAGAGGTTGATTTAGGGCGTCTCCATTAGGGTAGCGTAACCCCTTAGGATCTCTCCTCCCACTAAAACCCAAAGACAAGTAGAGAGGAAGAGATCCCAAGTGTTTGTTCAAATGACTTTCAAGGCACCTCAATTTATACTAAAACGTTGAGCACATGTGGGGTTTATTTGGTTGTTGGTCGGCCTTGACGAATTGTCCCATAACACAAATAAGTTCATATCTCCATGAATACTTATCAGAATTGGATGATCTTTAGATCAATCCTACACCTCTCAATGAGAGGGGTCCAAGAAAAATATCATCTGCCATTAATAAGATGACCCACATGGAGTTTGGCCCTAGTTGCCAATTTTAACACTCTCTGAAGGTATTCAAGGATTGCATATGTGTATATATATATATGTGTGTGTGTGTGTGTGTGTGTGTGTGTGTGTGTATGCAGTGATTACTTGTTGCGGTGTCCTGCGTAGATATATGTAGCAACTTCTCTCGGTGAACACATATACTATGAGTACAGTTCTCGATGGTAGACACAGTTCTCGATGGTGGCACATATACAAAAGCTCTCAGTGGTATCACAACTCTTAGTAGAAGACACAGTTATCGATGGTGGCACATATACGGAAGCTCTCGGTGGTATCTACAGCTCTCAGTAGAAGATACAGTGCTCGATGGTGGTACATCTAAACAGTAACATAACTCAACAGAGAGTATGCAAGTCTATCCCAAGATATCAACATAAATAAAGGATTGTGGTCGCCGAGAAAAGGAGGAATCGAAGACAGTGAACATAAGGAGAAGGAGAGCAAGGAATTGTGAACTCAACAGATCAGAAGATAGTGACAATCGTCTTGGAGGTAGCCTGGTGTCTATCTTGTCAAGGGTATTGGTATTCTTCATCTAGATATCCATAAGAAGAGATTCAAGGGTTTACTCTGAAGAGGAGAGGTTTGCCCTAGCTTAGAGCCAACATCTTGTGTACTTGTATTTTGTTGATTTTCTTGCTTTGATAATTGTTTGATGATTGAAGGACAAGCAAACATAAAGAAGTTAACTAAAAGAAAAAGACATCACCAGCAATTCTCAATGACTATGGAAGAATCATTAATAATAATTTTCCCTAGATTCTTCAACAGGTCAGCCCTAGAATGATGCCTTGGAGGTTGATACAGCTAAAAAGAAAAGTAAAAGCACAAGTGGCCACATTCAACAAGAAAACGTACCACAAAATGCAAAACATCGTCAAGACAAACACATTAAGCACGTGGGAAAAAGCCAATACATGAACTCTACCCCATTATCATGGTTGTCACCTTGGTAAATGAGCCTCATTTCTCATTCAGGAACCCATAATAGTCCCAAACCCTAATGGGCAATGAACCGCCCTACCTTAAAGGGGATATCCACTGTTATACCATACACATCATGCTCTTATCCCTTGAGCCTTGAGCAGTTAATCAAATAAAAATCATAAAAGGAAAAAGGCATATAAAGAAGGGTGGAAAAATCAAGGTCGGGGTATCTCATGCACCGCGATTGCTCCCTCCTATACATTATATACCCAAGTGTGGGCTTCCCTTTTACTAGCTACCCTTGTAACCCGACATGTGGCCAGGGCTGCCCCTTACATTCCCTACTCCATTCATCTCTTTATCACATGCCACCAGCCTTCGAAGGATCTACCTCGGACATACTATCCTCTTTAAAGGTAGAGACCACCTAATAAGATACTTTGTTAACCCTATTTGGACCTTGGAGACATTAGCACATGTCAAAGCCCACTACAGAAGGGCATGCCATTATGAAGTGCCCACCTATTGTCTGTGGTTTGTAAGCTCTTTAACTTGATTTCATTAAATGACTTGTTGTACTGAAAGGCTAGGGGACACATTGGATTTTATATAGGATTGCAGATGGTCTCCATTTTGGTTTTGGTCTCCCTATATAAGGTCCTAACCCTCCAGAGGGCTCCATTGGCACATGTAGGGTGTGTGTAGAGAGCCATGGGCCTCCCCAGCAGTATACAGCACTTCATTGATCCCCAAAGATGTTCAGAGATTGCTCGAGATTCACCTATTAGACGAGGAAGATGCTCAGAGTTCACCATGCCCAACTGGCCCCAATGTTGTACCATGCACTTGGCAAATGACCCAGGACTTGTATACTGATGTGGCATCACTTACACCATCATTTGAGCCCTTGCAGATGGTCTACAGGCATCTTCGATCTACTTGGAGACCCATGAGATTACTTGTGTGCCCTCACACCCATTGGGAGCACCACAAGTTTGTTATTTGGAAAACAACAGGCCAACCTCTTGTCCACTACTTTTGGGAGTCATATTCGTCATTGTGATACTTATGGACTTCATCAGGCTTCTTAGAAGGCCCAACGACATGTATTATTGATCATTTGACCCCTTGAGACACTTATTCTTTTGTTTATGAGCTAGTTTGGTGGGTTTGTCCAATGTTGCACGAAGCGGGAGCGAAGCGGAAGCGCGGAGCGCGAAAGCATCATTTTCCAAAAATCTAGGAGGCGAAGCGTCCGCGGAAGCGTCTGCTATATATATATATATTTTTATATTTT